>JAPIVC010000781.1:0-60294 GCA_030586385.1 Camponotus fellah
CAAGTGGTCGAGAATAAAAGCCACTGCGTATTTGCAGGCCATCAACACTAATGACGTCGATCACGAATTAGTAGTGCCAACATTAGAATTGGAGGAAATTGAACAGATATCAACAACTACCCACGAAGTCCTAACGTTAACCACGAGTAGTAAAGAGACGAAACATAACGAGAATGAAGCCAGAGTCAAGGAAATCACAAAGTTACTCCGCCTGGAACATCCTGAACCCAGAAGAAACCGACAACGTCACCTCACTCATCCAGTAAACACGACGATCTGTTTCAACTGCCAGGCGATAAGCTGGGTCACACCCCGCCGTTGCCCACCGAATCATCACGGTGGACGAACAGCCGATCCACACCAAGCAGTACCGTTTTCCCCCGATCCACAAAGAGGAGATAGATAAAAAAATAAAGGAACTTCTAAACAACGATGTGATACGCCCATCAGAATCCCCGTATAATTCCCCGTTGTGGATAGGTCCCAAGAAGGCGGACTCTAGAGGCAACAAGAGATGGCGTATGGTTATAGACTATCGGGCATTGAACGAGAAGACCGTTGGAGACGCCTATCCACTACCTAATATCACCGAGATATTAGACCAGTTGGGCAGCGCCAAATATTTTAGTGTATTTGATCTCGCATCCGGATTCCATCAGATACCTATGGACGAGGGCATGCACAGAAAACCGCATTCTCGACTCCCCATGGCCACTACAGAGTTCACCCGAATGCCCTTCCGGATTAAAAAGAGTTGTTTCGGGCGGCACCTACGGACGCTGGACGGCTCTCGACGCGCAAAATCCCCTTTTCTCGGCGGTACCTACGACGACCTACAGAAGCGAGTGGGGCGGCACCAGGTTGAGCGGAGGTATTTCGGGCGGCACCTACGAGAGGTGTTTCGGGCGGCACCTACGGACGCCGGACGGCTCGCGACGCGCAAAGACCCTTCTTGGAGGTACCTACGACGCGTAGACGGGCGGCACCTACGAGAGATGATTCGGGCGGCACCTACGATTATGCTATCGGGCGGTACCTACGAGAGATGTTTCGTGCTGCACGTATGGACACCGGACGGCTCGCGACGAGCAAAGTCCCTTCTCGGCGGTACCTACGACGCGTAGACGGGCGGCACCTACGGACGCCGGACGGCTCGCGACTCGCAAAGTCTCTTCTCTGCGGTACCTACGACGCGTAGTCGGGCGGCACCTACGAGAGGTATTTCGGGCGGTTCCTACGAGAGATGTTCCGGGCGGCACCTACGGACGCCGGACGGCTCGCGACGCGCAAAGCCCCTTCTCGGCGGTACCTACGACGCGTAGACGGGCGGCACCTACGAGAGGTAATTCGTACGGCATCTACAAGAGGTGTTTCGGACGTCACCTACGAGAGATGGTTAGGGCGGCACCTGTGGACACGGAATGGCTCGCGACGCACCAAGTCCATTCTCGGCGGTACCTACGACGCGTAGTAGGGCGGCACCTACGAGAGGTATTTCGGGCGGCACCTACGAGAGATGGTTAGTGCGGCACCTGTTGACACGACGGCTCGCGACGCACCAAGTCCATTCTCGGCGGTACCTACGACGCGTAGACGGGCGGCACCTACGATTATGCTATCGGACGGTACCTACGAGAGATGTTTCGTGCTGCACGTATGGACGCCGGACGGCTCGCGACTCGCAAAGTCTCTTCTCTGCGGTACCTACGACGCGTAGTCGGGCGGCACCTACGAGAGGTACTTCAGGCGGAACTTACAAGAGTTGTTTCGGGCGGCACCTACGGACGCTGGACGGCTCTCGACGCGCAAAATCCCTTCTCGGCGGTACCTACGACGCGTAGACGGACGGCACCTACTAGAGATGATTCGGGCGGCACCTACGATTATGATATCGGACGGTACCTACGAGAGATGTTTCGGGCTGCACGTATGGACGCCGGACGGCTCGCGACGCGCAAAGTCCCTTCTCGGCGGTACCTACGACGCGTAGAAGAGCGGCACTTACGATAATGCTATCGGGCGGTACCTACGAGAGATGTTTCGGGCTGCACCTGCGAGAGGTGTTCCGGGCGGCACCTACGGATGCCGGACGGCTCGCTCGAGCAAAGTCCCTTCTTGGCGGTACCTACGACACGTAGACGGGCGGCACCTACGAGAGATGATTCGGGCGGCACCTACGGACGCCGGACGGCTCGCGACGAGCAAAGTCTCTTTTTTGCTGTAACCTACGATGCGTAGACGGGCGTCACCTACGAGAGGGTGTTTCGGGCGGCACCTCAGGGGGCGCCTCGGTGCCGGACGGCTCGCGAGCAAAGTCCCTTCTTGGCGGTAACTACGTGACGTAGACGGGGCGGCACCTACGAGGAGTTTCGGACGGCACCTACGGACGCCGGACGTCTCGCGGCCCGCAAAGTCTCTTTTCTTGGCGGTACTTACGACGCGTAGACGGGCGGCACCTACGATTATGCTATCTGGCGGTACCTACGAGATGTTTCGGGCTGCACGTATGGACACCGGACGGCTCCCGACGAGCAAAATCCATTCTCGGCGGTACCTACGACGCCGACGGGCGGCACCTAACAGAAAGGCGGAAAGATTGTTCCGGGCACGGACGCCGGAAGGTTCGCGACGCGCAAAGCCCCTTCTCGGCGGTACCTACGACGGCGTAGACGGGCGGCACCTACGATAAACTCTTATCGGAACCGGTACCTACGAGAGATGTTTCGGGCTGCATTTGCGGAGGTGTTCCGTGCGGCACCTACGGATGCCGGACGGCTCGCACGGCCAAATTCCTTTTCTTGGCGGTACCTACGACACGTAGACGGGCGGCACCTACGAGGATGATTCGGGCGGCACCTTTACGGAGGCGGACGGCTCGCGACCGACCAAAGTCCTTCTTGGCGGTAACTACAACGCGTAGACGGGCGGCACCTACGAGAGATGATTCGGGCGGCACCTACGGACGCCGGACGGCTCGCGACGAGCAAAGTCCCTTCTTAGCAACAACCCACGGAAAGGGACGGGCGGCACCTACGAGGGATGATTCCCGGGCGGCACCTTCGGACGCCGGACGGCTCGCGACGAGCAAACCCCTTCTTAGCAGTACCTACGACGGCGCGTAAGTATGGGCGGTACCTACGGCCGATTATGCTATTTTCCCAAGAGCGGTATCTACGAGAGATGTTTCCGGGCTGCCATACGGACACCGGACGGCTCGCGACGAGCAAAATCCATTCTCGGCGGTACCTACGACGCGTAGACGGGCGGCACCTACGACGGAGAAATTTTGAGGCAACTTACAAGAGGTTGTTTCAAAGGGCAGCACCTACGGACGCTGTACGGCTCTCCAACGTCGCCGCAAAAAATCCTCCCTTTCTCGGCGGTACCTACGATGCGTAGACGGAGCGGCACCTACGGACGCCGGACGGCTCGCGACCGCAAAGTCTCTTTTCTCGCGATACCTACGACGCGTAGTCGGAGGCACCTACGAGAGGTATTTTCGGGCGGTTCCTACGAGAGATGTTCCGGGCGGCACCTTCGGAGACGCCGGTCGGCTCGCGACGCGCAAAGCCTCTTCTCGGCGGTACCTACGACGCGTAGACGGGCGGAACATACAATTATGCTATCGGATGGTAGCTACGAGAGATGTTTCGGGCTGCACCTGCGAAGAGGTGTTCCGGGCGGCACCTACGGATGCCGGACGGCTCGCTACGAGCAAAAGTCCCTTCTTGCCGGTACCTACGACACGTAGACGGGCGGCACCTACGAGAGATGATTCTGGCGGCCACCTACGGACGCCGGATGGCTCTCGCGACGAGCAAAGCCTCCTTTTCTGCTGTACCTACGATGCGTAGACGGGCTGCACCTACGAGAGGTATTTCGGGCGGCACCTGCGAGAGGTGTTCCGGGCGGCACCTACGGATGCCGGACGGCTCGCTCAGCAAAGTCCCTTCTTGGCGGTAACTACGTGACGTAGACGGGCGGCACCTACGAGAGGAGTTTCGGACGGCACCTACGGACGCCGGACGTCTCGCGACTCGCAAAGTCTTTTCTTGGCGGTACTTACGACGCGTAGACGGGGGCACCTACGGTTATGCCTCTGGCGGTACCCGAGAGATGTTTCGGGCTGCACGTATGGACACCGGACGGCTCGCGACGAGCAAAATCCATCTCGGCGGTACCTACGACACGTAGACGGGCGGCACCTACGAGAGATGTTCCGGGCGGTACCTACGGACGCCGGGAAAGGTTCGCGACGCGCAAAGCCCCTTCTCGGCGGTACCTACGACGCGTAGACGGGCGGCACACACGATTATGCTATCGGACGGTACCTACGAGAGATGTTTCGGGCTGCATTTGCGAGAGGTGTTCCGTGCGGCACCTACGGATGCCGGACGGCTCGCTAGACGCAAAGTCCCTTCTTGGCGGTACCTACGGACACGTAGACGGGCGGCACCTACGAGAGATGATTCGGGCGGCACCTACGGACGCCGGACGGCTCGCGACGAGCAAAGTCCCTTCTTGGCGGTACCTACGACACGTAGACGGGCGGCACCTACGAGAGATGATTCGGGCGGCACCTACGGACGCCGGACGGCTCGCGACGAGCAAAGTCCCTTCTTGGCAGTAACTACGTCACGTAGACGGGCGGCACCTACGAGAGATGATTCGGGCGGCACCTTGGAGTCAGAAAATCCCTTCTTAGCAGTACCTACGACCTAATGGGCGGTACCTACGATTATGCTATCGAGCGGTATCTACGAGAGATGTTTCGGGCTGCACATACGGACACCGGACGGCTCGCGACGAGCAAAGTCCATTCTCGGCGGTACCTACGACGCGTAGACGGGCGGCACCTACAAGAGGTACTTCAGGCGGAACTTAAAAGAGTTGTTTCGGGCAGCACCTACGGACGCTGTACGGCTCTCGACGCGCAAAATCCCTTCTCGGCGGTACCTACGATGCATAGACGGACGTCACCTACGGACGCCGGACGGCTCGCGACTCGCAAAGTCTCTTTTCTGCGGTACCTACGACGCGTAGTCGGGCGGCACCTACGAGAGGTATTTCGGGCGGTTCCTACGAGAGATGTTCCGGGCGGCACCTACGGACGCCGGTCGGCTCGCGACGCGCAAAACCTCTTCTCGGCGATACCTACGACGCGTAGACGGGCGGAACATACAATTATGCTATCGGATGGTAGCTACGAGAGATGTTCCGGGCTGCACGTATGGACATCGGACGGCTCACGACGAGTAAAGTCCCTTTTCTGCTGTACCTACGATGCGTAGACGGGCGGCACCTACGAGAGGTAATTCGTACGGCACCTACGAGAGGTGTTTCGGGCGTCACCTACGAGAAATGTTCCGGGTGGCACCTACGGACACCTCCCGTAGGTACCGCCCGATAGCATCCTCGTATGTGCCACCCGACTACGCGTCGTAGGTGCCGCAGAGAAGGGACTTTGCTCATCGCGAGCCGTCCGGTGTCCATACGTGCAGACCGAAAGATCTCTCGTAGGTACCGCCCGATAGCAAAATCGTAGGTGCCGCCCGAATCATCTCTCGTAGGTGCCGTCCGTCTACGCGTCGTAGGTACCGCCGAGAAGGGTCTTTGCGCGTAGCGAACCGTCCGGCGTCCGTAGGTGCCGCCCGAAACACCTCTCGTAGGTGCCGCCCGAAATACCTCTCGTAGGTGCTGCCGAGAATGGACATTGCACGTCGCGAGCCGTCCAGTGTCCGTACGTGCAGCCCGAAACATCTCTCGTAGATACCGCCCGATAGCATAATCGTAGGTGCCGCCAGAATCATCTCTCGTATGTGCGACCGTCTACGCGTCGTAGGGCCGCCGGAAGGGACTTTTGCTTGTCGCGAGCCGTCCGGTGTCCGTATGTGTAACCCGAAACATCTCTCATAGATACCGCTCGATAATAATCGTAGGTGCCGCCCGTCTACGCGTCGTAGGTATCGCCAAGAAAAGACTTTGCGAGTCGCGAGCCGTCCGGCGTCCGTAGGTGCCACCCGGAAAATCTCGTAGGTGACGCCCGAAACACCTCTCGTAGGTGCCGTACGAATTACCCCTCGTAGGTGCCGCCCGTCTACGCATCGTAGGTACAGCAGAAAAGGGGGCGACTTGCCCGCGACGCGCAAAGCCCCTTCTCGGCGGTATCTACGACGCGTAGTCCACGGGCGGCACCTACGAGAGGTATTTCGGGCGGTTCCTACGGAGAGAAGATGTTCGGCGGCACCTACGGACGCCGGACGGCTCGCAGGCCGCAAAACCCCTTCTCGGCGGTACCTATGACGCGTACGACGGGCGGCACCTACGAGAGGTAATTCGTACGGCATCTACAAGAGGTGTTTCGGACGTCACCTACGAGAGATGGTTAGGGCGGCTCCTGTGGACTCGGAATGGCTCGCGAAGCACCAAGTCCATTCTCGGCGTTACCTACGACGCATAGTAGGGCGGCACCTACGACAGGTATTTCGGGCGGCACATGCGAGAGATGTTTCGGGCGGCACCTACGGACGCAGGAGGGCTCGCGACGAGCAAAGTCTCTTCTCGGCAGTACCTACGACGCGTGGACGGGCGGCACCTACGAGAGATGTTTCGGACGGCATCTACGAGAGATATTTCGGGCGTCACATACGAGAGATGGTTAGTGCGGCACCTGTTGACACGGAACGGCTCGCGACGCACCAAGTCCATTCTCGACGGTACCTACGACGCGTAGACGGGCGGCACATACGACTATGCTATCGGACGGTACCTATGGGAGATGTTTCGTGCTGCACGTATGGACACCGGACGGCTCGCGACGCGCAAAGTCCCTTCTCGGCGGTACCTACGACGCGTAGACGGGCGGCACCTACGGACGCCGGACGGCTCGCGACGAGCAAAGTCTCTTCTTGGCGGTACCTACGTTACGTAGACGGGCGGCACCTACGAGATATTCCGGGGGTTCCGGGCGGGGGACCTTTTGCGGCACCTGTGCCGGAATGTTCGCGACGCGCAAAGCCCCTTCTCGGCGGTACCTACGACGCGTAGACGGGCGGCACATACGATTATGCTATCGGACGGTACCTACGAGAGATGTTTCGTGCTGCACCTACGGACGCTGGACGGCTCTCGACGCGCAAAATCCCTTCTCGGCGGTACCTACGACGCGTAGACGGACGGCACATACGGACGCCGGACGGCTCGCGACTCGCAGTCTCTTCTCTGCGGTACCTACGACGCGTAGTCGGGCGGCACCTACGAGAGGTACTTCAGGCGGAACTTACAAGAGTTGTTTCGGGCGGCACCTACGGACGCTGGACGGCTCTCGACGCGCAAAATCTCTTCTCGGCGGTACCTACGACGCGTAGACGGACGGCACCTACTAGAGATGATTCGGGCGGCACCTACGATTATGATATCGGACGGTACCTACGAGAGATGTTTCGGGCTGCATGTATGGACGCCGGACGGCTCGCGACGCGCAAAGTCCCTTCTCGGCGGTACCTACGACGCGTAGAAGAGCGGCACTTACGATAATGCTATCGGGCGGTACCTACGAGAGATGTTTCGGGCTGCACGTATGGACAACGGACGGCTCGCGACGAGCAATGTCCCTTTTCTGCTGTACCTACAATGAGTAGACGGGCGGCACCTACGAGAGGTATTTCGGGCGGCACCTGCGAGAGGTGTTCCGGCCGGCACCTACGGATGCCGGACGGCTCGCTCGAGCAAAGGTCCTTCTTAGCAGTAACTACGTCACGTAGACGGGCGGCACATACGAGAGGAGTTTCGGACGGCCACCTACGGACGCCGGACGTCTCACGACTCGCAGTCTTTTTCTTGGCGGTACCTACGATGCGAAGTCGGGCGGCACCTACGAGGGTACTTCAGGCGGAACTTACAAGAGTTGTTTCCCGGGCGGCACCTCCGGACGCTGGACGGCTCCCGACGCGCAAAATCCCTTCTCGGCGGTACCTACGACGCGTAGACGGGCGGCACCTACTAGAGATGATTCGGGCGGCACTTACGATTATGATATAGGACGGTACCTACGAGAGATGTTTCGGGCTGCACCTGCGAGAGGTGTTCCGTGCGGCACCTACGGATGCCGGACGGCTCGCGACGAGCAAAGTCCCTTCTTGGCGGTACCTACGACACGTAGACGGGCGGCACCTACGAGAGATGATTCGGGCGGCACCTACGGACGCCGGACGGCTCGCGACGAGCAAAGTCCCTTCTTGGCGGTAACTACGTCACGTAGACGGGCGGCACCTACGAGAGGTGTTTCGTACGGCATCTACGAGAGGTGTTTCGGGCGTCACATACGAGAGATGGTTAGTGCGGCACCTGTGAACACGGAACGGCTCGCGACGCACCAAGACCATTCTCGGCGGTACCTACGACGCGTAGTCGGGCGGCACCTACGACACGTAGACGGGCGGCACCTACGAGAGATGATTCGGGCGGCACCTACGGACGCCGGACGGCTCGCGACGAGCAAAGTCCCTTCTTGGCGGTAACTACGTCACGTAGACGGGCGGCACATACAGAGAGAAGTTTCGGACGGCACCTACGGACGCCGGACGGCTCGCGACTCGCAAAGTCTTTTCTTGGCGGTACCTACGACGCGTAGACGGGCGGCACCTACGATTATGCTATCGAGCGGTATCTACGAGAGATGTTTCGGGCTGCACATACGGACACCGGACGGCTCGCGACGAGCAAAGTCCATTCTCGGCGGTACCTACGACGCGTAGACGGGCGGCACTTACGAGAGGAATTCTTACGGCATCTACAAGAGGTGTATCGGGCTGCACCTACGGACACCGGACGGCTCGCGACGAGCAAAGTCCCTTCTCGGCGGTACCTACGACGCGTAGACGGACGTCCCCACGAGAGGTATTTTGGGCGGCACCTGCGAGAGTGTTCCGGGCGACACCTACGGACGGCTCGCGACGAGCAAAGTCCCTTCTTGGCGGCACCTACGACACGTAGACGGGCGGCACATACGATTATGCTATCGGACGGTACCTACGAGAGATGTTTCGTGCTGCACGTATGGACACCGAACGGCTCGTGACGAGGGAAAATCCCTTCTCGGCTGTACCTACGACGCATAGACGGGCGGCACCTACGGACGTCGGACGGCTCGCGACTCAAAAGTCTCTTCTCTGCGGTACCTACGACGCGTAGTCGGGTGGCACCTACGAGGTACTTCAGGCGGAACTTACAAGAGTTGTTTCGGGCGGCACCTACGGACGCTGGACGGCTCTCGACGCCCCAAAATCCCCTTCTCGGCGGTACCTACGACGCGTAGACGGACGTCACCTACTAGAATGATTTGGGCGGCACCTACGATTATGATATCGGAAGGTACCTACGGAGATGTTTCGGGCTGCACGTATGGACGCCGGACGGCTCGCGACGCGCAAAGTCCCTTCTGCGGTACCTACGACGCGTAGAAGAATGGCACCTACGATAATGCTATCGGGCGGTACCTACGAGAGATGTTTCGGGCTGCACGTATAGACACGAATGGCTCGCGACGAGCAATGTCCCTTTTCTGCTGTACCTACAATGAGTAGACGGGCGGCACCTACGAGAGGTATTTCGGGCGGCACCTGCGAGAGGTGTTTCGTGCTGCACGTATGGACACCGGACGGCTCGCGACGAGCAAAAGTCCCTTCTCTACGGCACCTACGACGCGTAGTCGGGCGGCACATACGAGGATGCTATCGGGCGGTACCTACGGGAGGTGTATCGGACTGCACCTACGGACACCGGACGACTCGCGACGAGCAAAGTCCCCTTCTTGAGGTACCTACGACGCGTAGACGGGCTTCACCTACGAGAGATGATTCGGGCGGCACCTACGATTATGCTATCGGGCGGTACCTACGAGAGATGTTTCGGGCTGCACGTATGGACGGCTCGCGACGAGCAAAGTACCTTTTTGCTGTACCTACGACGCGTAGTCGGGCGGCACCTACGAGGGTTATTTCCGGGCGGTTCCTACGAGAGATGTTCCGGGCGGCACCTACGGACGTCGGACGGCTCGCGACGCGCAAAGCCCCTTCTCGGCGGTACCTACGACGCGTAGACGGGCGGCACATACGATTAAGCTATTCGGGCGGTACCTACGAGAGATGTTGTTCGTGCTGCACGTATGGACACCGGACGGCTCGCGACGAGAAAGTCCCCTCTCGGCAGTACCACCGACGCGTTGGCGGCATCTACGATAATATTTCGGGCGTCACATACGAGAGGGTTAGTGCGGCACCTGTTGGACCGGAACGGCTCGCGACGCACCAAAGTACCTTCTCGGCGGTACCTACGACGCGTAGACGGGCGGCACATACGATTATGCTATCGGACGGTACCTACGAGAGATGTTTCGTGCTGCACGTATGGACACCGGACGGCTCGCGACGAGCAAAGTCCCTTCTCGGCGGTACCTACGACGCGTAGACGGGCGGCACCTACGGACGCCGGGACGGCTCGCGACGAGCAAAGTCCCTTCTTCGGCGGTACCTACGTACGTAGACGGGCGGCACTAGAGAGATTTCCGGGCGGTACCTACGGATGCTGGAAGGTTCGCGACGCGCAAAGCCCCTTCTCGGCGGTACCTACGACGCGTAGACGGGCGGCACCTACGAGAGATACTTCAGGCGGAACTTACAAGAGTTGTTTCGGGCGGCACCTACGGACGCTGGACGGCTCTCGACGCGCAAAATCCCTTCTCGGCGGTACCTACGATGCGTAGACGGACGTCGCCTACGGACGCCGGACGGCTCGCGACTCGCAAAGTCTCTTTTCTGCGGTACCTACGACGCGTAGTCGGGCGGCACCTACGAGAGGTATTTCGGGCGGTTCCTACGAGAGATGTTCCGGGCGGCACCTTCGGACGCCGGACGGCTCGCGACGCGCAAAGCCTCTTCTCGGCGATACCTACGACGCGTAGACGGGCGGAACATACAATTATGCTATCGGACGGTACCTACGAGAGATGTTTCGGGCTGCACGTATGGACATCGGACGGCTCGCGACGAGTAAAGTCCCTTTTCTGCTGTACCTACGATGCGTAGACGGGCGGCACCTACGAGAGGTAATTCGTACGGCACCTACGAGAGGTGTTTCGGGCGGTTCCTACGAGAGATGTTCCGGGTGGCACCTACGGACGCCGAACTGCTCGCGACTCGCAAAGTCTTTTCTAAGCGGTACCTACGACGCGTAGACGGGCGGCACCTACGATTATGCTATCGGGCGGTATCTACGAGAGATGTTTCGGGCTGCACGTACGGACACTGGACGGCTCGCGACGAGCAATGTCCATTCTCGGCGGTACCTACGACGCGTAGTCTGGCGGCACCTACGAGAGGTATTTCGGGCGGCACCTACGAAAGGTGTTTCGGGCGCCACCTACAGACGCCGGACGGTTCGCTACGCGCAAAGCCCCTTCTCGGCGGTACCTACGACGCGTAGATGGGCGGCACCTACGAGAGGAGTTTCGGACGGCACCAGACGAAGAGCGATGTGAGGAGATCTTCGTCCGCACACCCGAGCGCCTCGCCGACGGGAGATATTCGGTGCGTTTACCACTAATCGGTGCGCTCCCTTGTCTCGACCATACGCGCGTGTGCGCCCAGAGACTTCTCACGGCAATAGAGCGACGACGTTCCAAGGATGACAGCTTCGATCACCTCTACTGCGGTTTCATGGAAGAATACTCGGAGCTGAAACACATGTCGCCAATCAAAACAAAGCTCAATGAGAAAAAAATCACGTGCTACTTACCACATCATGGTGTGCTCCGAGCTCCAGCACAACGACCAAGCTGAGGGTCGTTTTCAACGGATCCCAGTGCACACCCGCTGGAGACTCGCTCAACTCCAACCTTCTAGTCGGTGCAAATCTGCTACCAACTCTCGTCGACGTCCTGCTACGTTGGCGGTGGCACCGTTATGTCTTCATTGCCGACATCGAGAAGATGTACCGGCAAATTCTCGTGCACCCCGACGATCGCGATTTACAGCGGGTTCTATGGAGACGCCGAAGCACCGACGACGTCCAGGAGTACCGTCTCAACACGGTGACATATGGGTTGGCCTGCGCACCGTTCCTGGCAATCAGAACTCTCCGTCAATTGGCCGACGACGAAGAAGCGGCCTACCCCAAGGGAGCTGTCGTCTTGCGGCGCGACTGCTACGTCGACGACATCGTGACGGGTGCCCCCACTGTAGCCGAAGCAGTGGAAACACAAAGGCAGTTGCACAAACTCTGCAAGGCGAGCGGGTTTGCATTGAGGAAGTGGGCCATGAGAGCGTCCTCGAGGGCATCCCCAAGGAGAACCGACTGCAGCAACCGCACCACGACTGGGAGGACGAAGCCCACGCAACGCTGGGTCTGCGATGGCATCCCCGCAGCGACTCCTTCGGATTTCGCCTCCAGCCCCGCGCTACAGCCCCGCTGACGAAGAGGCGAGTGTTGGCGGAGACAGCTAGAATCTTTGACCCGCTGGGCTGGTTAACCCCAGTCACCGCTCGTGCCAAGATCCTCCTTCAGTCGGCCTGGATGAAACACCTAGAATGGGACTCCCCACTGCCCCAGGCGGACGAAATGTTGTGGCAGCGTCTCCTGGCGGACCTTCCGCTGTTGGAACAGCTCCGACTGGGGCGATGGTTGGACACCGACAGTCAACCGAGCCGGGTCGAGCTCCACGGATTTGCGGATGCATCGGAGCGAGGTTACGCAGCCGTCGCATACCTCCGCGTGGAGAACTCCTCTTCCACGATGGTCCGACTGCTTGCTGCAAAAAGCAAAGTAGCTCCCATTAAACCTGTGTCGACACCGCGCTTAGAATTATGCGCCGCTGTCTTAGCTAGCAACCTGACATCTCACCTTTGCAAGATCCTAAAGTTGGTTTCAGCTCCAGTCATCCTCTGGTCAGACTCCAGAGTGACGCTCCAGTGGATCCAAGGACACGCCTCACGGTGGAAAACCTTCGTGGCAAACCGGGTGTCCCACATCCAAATGCAGTCTCCGGAAGCGCGCTGGCGGCACATCCCAGGCCGGGACAACCCGGCCGACTGTGCCTCTCGAGGGATCGAACCACGGGATCTGTTGAGCCACTCTCTCTGGTGGAAGGGACCCCCATGGCTCAGCGAAAGTCCAACGTTCTGGCCACAGGATGACTCCACCATGCACGACGTCGAGGTGCCGGAAGCAAGATCAGCCGCAGTCAACTTGGCGTCTGCAGACGCCACTGAGTCGGAGATGCTCCTCCGGTTCTCGGATCTTCATCGTCTGTTACGGATCACCGCGTGGTGCAGTCGATGGCGAAACAGCTCTCGAAGCTCGCACACTCACCTCGATCTCACGCCCGACGAGCTGGAAGCTGCACTACTTCGGTGGCTTCGTCTGGTCCAAGGCCTCCACTTCTCCAAGGAGATCATCGCTCTAAAACAAAATCGCGCGATGAAAACTCAGCTCACAAAACTATCCCCTTTCCTCGATAATCATGGGATCGTTCGAGTAGGAGGCCGCCTGAAGCACGCGGTGCTCTCTGAGGACGAGCGCCACCCGATCATCCTACCTCCGACGTCATGGCTGACACAGCTCCTCGTCAAGGCACATCACAGGCGAGCGCTCCATGGGGGAGTTCAGCTTACGCTTGGACTACTTCGCCTGCGATACTGGATACCGCGAGGCCGCTCCATCGTCAAAGGAGTGATCCACCGGTGCGTCACATGCACAAGGTGGAAGGCTGCAGTGCCGCAACCCATGATGGGCAGCCTTCCAAGAGCACGAGTCACTCCAGCACGCCCGTTCCTGCGAATCGGAGTGGACTATGCCGGCCCGATTTTCATCCGAACCGGAAAAGGGCGCGGCCACAAATCTCACAAAGGATTCATTGTTGTCTTCATCTGCTTCGCCACCCGAGCCGTCCACCTGGAAGCCGCTTCAGATTATTCGGCAGACGCATTCCGACGCTTTACATCCCGTCGAGGCCTTTGCGAAGAGGTCTATTCGGATTGCGGAACGAATTTCACCGGGGCGAGTCGAGAACTGCGACGACTGTTCCAAGCGTCGTCATCCGACGGCCGGCGCATCGCTCATTCCGCAGCGTCCGACGGGATACGGTGGAGGTTTAATCCACCGGCAGCCCCTCACTTCGGCGGATTATGGGAGGCAGCGGTAAGGTCCACGAAACGTCATCTGCGCCGAGTCCTTGGGGACACGACCCTCACCTTCGAGGAAATGAATACCTTCCTCGCTCAGGTGGAAGCCTGCCTGAACTCACGCCCCCTTCTGGCCCTATCGGACGATCACGACGACCTGACGGCGCTCACTCCAGGGCATTTCTTAATCGGAGCTCCTATGCTCGCGGTGCCAGAGCCTTCACTAGTGGACAGCAATATCAACCTCCTGCCCCGCTGGAAGCTGCTCCAAGGGATGCGCGACCACTTTTGGGAAAGGTGGTCGCGAGAGTATATCCACTCCATAGCTTTCCGACCTAAGTGGACAAAGGTCACGGCCAGCCCCAGGATCGGCGACTTGTGCCTCATCCGATCCGACGGCACTCCACCAACCAAATGGCCCCTCGCCCGGATCACGGCACTCCACCCGGGAGACGACGGTGTGACACGCGTCGTCACCATCCGCACGACATCCACGGAACTCACTCGGCCACTTGTGAAAATCGTTCTCTTGCCTGGAGCCGACGCTGCATCACCCGCACTATGCCACTCCTAGCTTGACGTTCTGATTCGCGCCGAATAATGTCTCACGGGCATCACACGTCATTCACATAGGCTTCTTGCACACAAAATTACCGGGAAACGTACCTCGCGTAGTTACATCTAATTGTTTAGGCGAATTAGCTACCACGTGCAATCCGCAGACACATTATCAATCCGTGTCTCCTTTTGCGTTCTCGTTGTCACTCCACTATTCCGCAGTCACTCTCACATTTCACAGCACTCGCAAAATCACTCACAAATCACTGCACATATTCACATCATTCACAGCTGTACACATCACTGACGATGTTAAGAATATGGAGCATCATGTAAGAGTAAATCATGTAAGTATTTATTTTTATATTTTACTAATCTTTTCATATATTTTTCACGTTTTATTTTTTATCTTTTACATGTAATATATTTTTATACTTTTATATATATATACAGGGTGGTTCATTTTAATAGCCCCAGGCAAATATCTCGAAAAATATGAAAAATATAAAAAAATGTTTCAGACAAAAGTTGTATGGTTTCGAGGGGGACATAAGATGATGCTATCAGTTTGACCTTGAAAAGTCACCTGAAGGTCACGTCAAGGTCATCTCCAATTTTAAATGGAACACCCTGTATATTTTTGCATATTCTTGTAGCTTATCTCGAGAGCTTTCCAAAACACTATGATATAATGTTTTTCCATTAAGAACTTTTTGAGTTATTAAGGTTTGAAAGTAATAAATCCAATATTTTGACATAAACTATAAAATATCTTACAAAATATCCAATTTTCAATCATCTTACCCTAATACCTTTATGCACAGAATGATGAGATAAATTGACTAGTGTGAAAAAAAAACACAATTGTTTAAAAAAAATTTGTAATTGTTGCAAATTTATACAGGTGGTTCATTTTAATCATTCCAGGTAAATATCTCGAAAACCAAGCCTGGGAGAGAAAAATATTCTATACAAAAGTTTTATGGCTTCAAGAGGACATAAGATAGTGCTATCAGTTTGACCTTGAAGAGTCACCTGAAGATCACATAAAGGTCACCCTCAATTTTTTTAATGGAACACCCTTTTTTTTACTGCATATTCTTGTAGCTTATCTCGAGTGCTTTCCAAAACGCTATGATAAAATAATTTTCATTAAATATTTTTTAAGTTATAAAGCTTAAAAGGGTCACAATATGTGCCGATATTACTCAAGATGTACCGGCAAGATAAAGGGGAAATTGATCCGACTGATGAAGAAGCTTAGAGATCCGGCCGATGAAGGCAAGACTCGAGTGATCCGGCCGATGAAGGCAAGACGTCGGGAAGGCAAGACTCAAGAGGCTCGGTGAAGGCAAGACTCGAGAGTGATCCGGCCGATGAAGGCAAAACTCGAGAGTGATCCGGCCGATGAAGGCAAGACTCGAGAGTGATCCGGCCGATGAAGGCAAGACTCGAGAGTGATCCGGCCGATGAAGGCAAGACTCGAGAGTGATCCGGCCGAAAAAGGCAAGACCGATGAATTCCATAAGACATCAAAGTCACATTAAGTGTCTATTTTGGTCTACAGCAAATGCTCAAATGTACCACCATTCTGCTGGATACATAATTGCAACCGTCTTTCAAATGCATTGACTGTTTTTCTGAGAACATCGGCTGATATATTTCTACATGCTTGTCTAATGCGGCCCTTTAGCTCTTCAGCTGTGGTGGGTGCGGTCTGGTAAACAATGTTTTTCAAATAGCCCCAAAAAGAAAAAAAATCTGGTGATGTCAGATCTGGTGATCTGGGAGGCCATGCTATATGATCACCTCTTCCAATCCAACGGCGCTGATAAGTTAAATTTAAAAAAATTTTTTACAGGGCGTGCGTAGATGGTTGGTGGCCATCCTGTTGCAACCACATATGTTGAACTGTATTTTCATCGACAAACTCTAACATCCCTTGGCAACACATCTCGTAGCATACGTAAATATGAGTTCTCCTGTAACATTATCATCAAAAAAGGAGGTCCGATAATATGACCATCTAAAATACCACACCAAACTATCACCTTCCATCGATGCTGATTGTCTACATGCCGAACCCAGTGCGGATTGATATTAGAATAATAATGACTATTATGCCGATTTAGCATGCCATTGCTTTCAAATGGGCCTCGTCACTAAACATAACGCGAGAAAAAAATGTGGGATCTAACTGAATTTTATCTATAGCCCACCT
Source organism: Camponotus fellah (assembly GCA_030586385.1). Lineage (NCBI taxonomy): Eukaryota > Metazoa > Arthropoda > Insecta > Hymenoptera > Formicidae > Camponotus > Camponotus fellah. Next base: position 16,957 of record JAPIVC010000781.1, read on the forward strand.
GCAGAAGTTAACAAAGAATTTTATCGTTATCAGAAAGCTCTTGATTAAGTGTAATGTGATAAGGGTGAAAGTGATTGGCACGTAAAATTCTACCTACAGTTGTGAGACACATTTAATTCACGACTAATTTGACGTTGACCAATGTGTGGATTTATTATTACCATTCCTAGTATGGTTACGATAATAGCATCGTCGTTATTTAATGGTTTTTTAGAACGTTTGCGTTTCAACAATCCCGTACGCGCTCTAGTTGTTAAATGCAAAATTGCTTTATGATCAGGATGTCGTCTATCTGGATATCTATCTTGATATTGACGAGCTGCTTCTCTAGCATTATTATTAGCGGCATAAAAAATACCAATTATATCAACAATTTCTGAGAGCGGATAATCTGCCAGTTAATAATGACACAATTCATGAAAGGAAATAACATGAATTTACTGTTGGACAAATCGTAATAAGAGCTAACTCGTATTGATCTTAACTAAAAACAACCCAGATAGCAAAATGACGCAAACTTTGCGCAAAGTTTACGGCAAACTCGAGCATGCGTTTGCAGCAAAATTACGACAAGGTGTGTCCGCCAAAAAGCTTATCTTTTGCTGGCCAATGCTTGTCGCAATAGCATGACGCATATTTTAGGTAAATAATACGGTAAGCCTTGCCTAGTATAGCATGACAGCAAAATTGCGGCGAAAACAGAGCAAGCCTTGCCGTAACACGATATGACAGCAAAATTACAGCAAGAACAGAGCAAACCTTGCCATGCATATAACGTGTGTATATCTGTTACGTGTGCAATGCGCGAAAATACATCGGTCGAACGACGAGCCAATAATCGATATAATAATGCGTGTTTTTGTAATGTCAAGACAACTCATCTCTCAACTCGTTGGTAGCAACTCTGTTATTTACAGCATTTGTTGAAAACATTTTGTCATAAATATGCTCGAAATTTTGTGAAAAGATAAAGCAAGACAAATCCTTGCCAGAAAATTGCCGCAAAAATTGAAACAAACCTTGCTGGCAAGATTTTTCAAAACGTGCTTTTAGCATTCGTGGCTATCTGGGAATCAGCTGTATTAGAACTTGATAAAAATGTTTTAAAATGTGTAATAAACAACATTACTGTAATAGACAAATATAAATTTGCAACAATTATAAATTTTTTTTTAAACAATTGTGTATTTTTTTTACACTAGTCAATTTGTCTCATCATTCTGTGCATAAAAGTATTAGGGTAAGATGATTGAAAATTGGATATTTTGTAAGATATTTTATAGTTTATGTCAAAATATTGGATTTATTACTTTCAAACCTTAATAACTCAAAAAGTTCTTAATGAAAAAACATTATATCATAGTGTTTTGGAAAGCTCTCGAGATAAGCTATGAGAATATGTAAAAATATACAGGGTGTTCCATTTAAAAATTGGAGATGACCTTGACGTGACCTTCAGGTGACTTTCCAAGGTCAAACTGATAGCATCATCTTATGTCCCCCTCGAAACCATACAACTTTTGTCTGAAACATTTTTTTGTATTTTTCATATTTTTCGAGATATTTGCCTGGGGCGATTAAAATGAACCACCCTGTATATATATGTATATATGTATATTTTGTATATATGTAGAAATAATATAAATTTTCATGTTCATATATAGAAATTTCTCTATCTTCTATTTGTAAATAATATTTTTATATACATATATATTGCACTCATATAAAACTTCTTCTTGATAATTTTTATTCCTAATATTTTGTATTTTAGTATATATAACAATTGCAGAGAATATATTACGCATATACTTATAACATAATAATATATATTACAAATATTATCATATTATTGATAATACTTCATTATATAAAATTATATATATAATACATGTTATATTATATTTTTAAATAAATAGTTAGTGTATTATTTTATCTATTATTATTTTATTATCAAAATATAAAATATTTAATTTATACATAAAATGTATAAATTTATAAATAAAATATTTCATTTATAAATTACAAACATCTTACTTTTTAAGATGTATATGTACAATTATATTTTTAATAAAATGTCTGTTTTGTAAAACAGGTTATTCACTTGGATAGTGTCCAAGCACGCCCACCAAAAATGATGAAATACAATAATGGAAATATGTCATATGAATTGTTAATCAAATCAAATACTGTCGTCTCAAATTTGGGCAGGTTTGAGCCCACAAGCTTGCTAAATGAAACGTCACCCGAAAAAGTCGAGCTTTCGGAAGTCATGAATACGATAAATCGTATTAGTAAGTATATTCTTTATACTTTCTTTATACTTTTTTTTATATAATTTCTATCAATCTATATATTATTAAAATTTAAAGTAAACAAAATATATTATAACAAATAAATACTTTTAATTATATCAATTATCTAAATATTACATAATTAAATTTTCAATTCTTCAAAATTATTTTTTAAATTATAAAATTATTAAAAACTTGATTTATTCCATATTATTTTTCTTAAATTTGACTAATTGAAATTTATAGAAAGGAATATAATTTATAAAAATTGAACAATTAAATTTAAATATTTGATATTTGATATCAGGAATAAAATTCATTCGTTATGTATGAAAAATGTCAATAAATAACAAGTCTATCTAAATTTGATTTCAAATTATTAAAAGATTTGAACTATAAACAATACAATCTATCATCATTTAGTACAATTACACAGATTTCACTTATTTTCAAGATCAATCAAATTGTATAGTTAAATAATTTTTATTTATATTTATACAAAAATAACGAACGTAAATGAGTTCTTATTAAAACTTTTTTTTTTTTGTATTATCTAGACCTGATTACACCAACGTTATTATAAATTTCAATGAAACTTAACATATATCTATTTTCATTTTTTTTTTTAATAAATGCAAACATACATATATTTAAATCTTGCTTAAAGCCAAAATAAGATTGTTAACTCAATCGAATCTTAATATCTAAATTAATAACATATATGTATATGTATATATATATTTTTTTTCATAAATTATATACGTATATATAATTTATAGAAAACAATAATATAATATAATATATTATTTCTTGATATTTTATTATATTTAGTTAAAATTATATAATATATTTTTATATATAATTCTTATTATTTTTAATAATCTATATTTTTGTCAAAAATTTTTCAGTCTTAAGAGGATACATAAAAACTAACTTCTTAGAAGTTTATAATTCCAAAATTAATAAAATTATTGGTTGTGGTGCGTTAACTGATGGAAATTTTAAATTGAAGATACATATCCTAAATTTTACAAATGACAATTATTTGGATTTGGATATTAAAAAAGGTGACTATATTGAAGTCATTGGTACTATGGAAACTAAAGGTAATAAATTAAAATATTCAATATTTAATCAGTCTATTCTGGTAATTTTTTATTCCAATTTATTTAAAAAAAATCAATTTAATAAAAAAAATTAAGATAATTTTATTCTCAAAAATGAAGCTTTTAACTTTCAGATTTATGAAATATCATTTATAAAAGAAAAAGTAGATATATTAACGTAATAAACATATTTATTCGAAATTATACATTTTTTTACATGTAATAATTGTTCACGCATAATTTACAAATTAATTCAAATGTATAAATTAGATACCTCACTTTGTGTGTATAATATATTACAATAAGTAAAACAATATTTTATATATTGTGACAACACATTTATTACTAATATTTTATATACAGGGTGTAACTAAATGAATAAATAAATAAAATATATATATATATATATATATATGAGATACATAATAACAAATTCTCTAACCAATTTGGAAACAATTTTTTCTTAGCAAAAATGTGGAGAAGTCAATAACTTTCGAATTATAATCGATTGAGAAAAACGAGTTTCTCGCTAATTAAATTTTGTAGAATCAAAAGATTAACATAATTACATTCTTTAGTTAATTTCAGGTGGAGTTTACTTTAATAAAATTTTTATTTTAAGATTTACAAATATACATAATGACAAAAATCAGAAATTTGCAAAAAATAATATCCTGTCTCGACATTTCGCTAAAAAAAAATCAACTTCAAATTGACCAAAAGAATCTAACATTATATGCTATATATATTTTTCAATTATACATCCTATATAGAATAAAAATAAATTAAGGAAACCTTTTAAAAAATATAAATTTTAAAGAAAAATATTTCAAACAATAGTTGTATGGTTTCGAAAGGAATATAAAATTGTGTCATTAGTTTGATCTTGAATAATTAATTGAAATTTACATAAAAATTAATGTCAATTTCTTAAAACACTCTATTTCTCATTAATGCTCTTCATATAAATTGCAAATGATTATTCAAGATTAAATAAAAAAATTAAATCATCTTATGTTCTTTGTAAACCTACACAACTTTTGTTTAAAATATCTTTCTAAAAATTTACATTTTTCGAGATTTTTCAAAATTTCTTCAATTTTGTTCATCTTTATAGATTATACACATATGTATACATATATTTTTTTCTTCATTTTTAGTTATACCGCCATTTTTAATTGTCCAAAATTTAGAGGATATAACAAAACGGACAAATGCCATTATTATCTTTATTAAATGGTTCAACTAATTTAAAAAGAAAATTCGCCGAAGTAGATTCATCAGATCAGGTATAATTATTACACTAATATTAAAAAAAATTATTTACTTTTTGTTTAAAAAGATATTTATTAAAAAGAGCAGTCAAATTCTTGTAAGTTTTTAGATAAAATTATTTCTTAAGAATATGTTAAAGATAAGTATTAAAGTTTTATACTTTTCATTATTTGATAAAATAATAATTTAAAAAAAATATATATTCTGTATAAACTTGAATAAACGATATTGTTGAAATCCTTACAGAAATATATAAAAAGTATTCATAATACTAATGTACCAGCTGTGTAGATTCGCTAAGAATAATATTTATTAAGTTTTAATTAATTCAATTATCGATCGATTAAGTTGTAATCAGTAAATAGTTATTACACAATTTTGTTTAATAAATTATAACAAAAGTATAAGTAGAAGTATAAGTAGATTAAATTAATGGAATATTAAGTTTACGATACTTGTTTTTATGTTAAAATCACATGAATCACATCGAATACTATGACAATTTGACAATTCTTTTTAATACAAAATCACGATATAAATTTTGACGCTTGCAAACACGATCTAACATGATAAATAGTATTGTATATTTCATTAAATTTTACTAAAATCTTCATAAATTAATAATATTATTATTAATGTTTAAAATTGATATTATTTTAATGATAACTTATATATATGTATATATATATATATATATATATATTTCATTCTTAAAATATTTCTTATAAATTCCTTGTAAAGATTCTAACAATATCATTTAGTCGATGGAATATATTTATTTTTACCTTTTTTTTTTAAATAATTACATACATTACTTTGATGCTTATATATTTTTTATTTATCCTTCAAAATAATTACAATTATATAAAACATATATATATATATATAACTAATTTATAATTCTTTTTTGTAGAATCAAAGTAATAAGAGCACAACTTCCACATAACATATATATAAAACTAATATATACAAATATAATTGGCTTCCGGTTCCGGTGAGTGTGAGAGTGACAGGTGTGAGAGTGTGTGGGCAGAGGATTGTGAAAAAATAACGGTTGGAAGAGAGGATGATAGATATTTGATGCACCCTGCAATGATAGAATGATAAAAGATCGTTAAGATGTAGTTAATATAAAGTATAGATGGCGACATTACTGTTATCGATACATCCAAGACTGACGTGCTTTTTCTTTTGTACCGTTTTTATGTAAGACACGAGTTGAGATAAAGAAAATTAACGAGAGATCAAAGTGTCTATAATTTACCTTTTTTTATCTATGAATATTAGTACGTAAAGAATATCGTACTCTGCTAACAGAGGAGATTTAAAGAGAGTAATTGTGGGTTGAGAGGGTAAGGGAGAGGAGTGACGATAAGTAGAGTGGAGGTCAGAGAGTGGAGGAGAAAGAGGGAATTATAGAAAGTAAGAGGTGATGAGGTTAGGGTAGAGATACACATGGAGACGGGAGTGGAAAACAAAAGTGTAGAGAATAGAGAATAGGTGCAGAGTAACTAGGAAAATCACTAGGGAGCAGAGTGCTTAGGCCGTGGAATAAGTAGGAAACAGAGGTGGGATAGTGTGAGATAATTTTAGATAATAGTAAAATATGAGTAGCGAGGACAGAGAAAAGATGGATGACAACAATAGAGAAGGAAAGCTAAAAGAAGATGAGGAGAGAAAGTTAGAGGGAGAAGAGGGAAAGAGAAAAGTAGGAAAGCCGAGGAAGGTAGAGGAGTTGGGTAGAGAAAGGAGAGGTAGTACAGGAGGGATAGAGGACTTCCTGAAGAGGAAAAGGGAAGGGTCGAAAGATGATGAAAAGGAGGGGAAGGAGTGGGCGTTAAGGAAGAGAAGAATAGAGAAGTGGCAGGAAGAGGGAATATGGTTGGAGAAGGAGGGTATAGGCAAAATGATTAATGAGATGGGAGAGAAAATGATGGAAAGATTTAGTGAAGAATTTAGGAATTTAAGATTAGAGATATGGCAAAGAGATAAGGAATGGCGAGAAGAAAGGAAAGAGATAGGGCTAAAACTGGAGGCCTTGGAGAAAAAGATAAAGGAGTTAGAGAATAGGTTAGAGGAAAGGGAAAAAGTAACAGAGAGAGTAGAGGGGAGGGAGGGAAGGAGATATGTAGGCTTAGAGGCGACATTAGATAAGATGAAGGGAATTGGAAGAAAACTAGAACTAAAAGAAAGAGAAGAAAGGAGGAATAATATAGTTATCCGTAGATTAGAGGGTGTGGGGGACACGGAATCCAGAGTGAAGAAAGTGTTCGAGGTAAAATAGGGGCGGAAGTAAAGATTGAGTGGATTAGGAAGATAAGAGTGAAGGAGGGAGGAGAAGGGGAAATGGTGGCAGTAAGACTGGAAAGCAGGGAGCAGAAAAGACAGGTGATGGAGAGGAAGAAGGAATTAAAAGGGAGGAAGGTTAGAATAGAAAATGATCTAACATGGGCAGAGAGGAGAATGAAATGGAAAATAGGGGAAATTGCAGAGAAAGAAAGGAAGAAAGGGAATAGAATAGGAATAGGATATGGAAAAATTAGAATAAATGACTGTTGGTGGAGATGGGACGAGGAGGAACGAAAGCTCAGAAATTGGAAAGGGGAAGTAAGGGAAGAGGAAATGGATGAGGGGAAAGAAGAGGTAGTGAATGGGGGGTTAATGATGCAGAGCTAGAAGATGGAGGGGAGGACAGGGATGGAAAAGGAAGGAAGGAAAGGAGAGGAGAGGAAAAGAAGGATAGGAGAAAGAGGGAGAGAAAAGAGGAAAGGAGGAAAGTAGATAGGGAAAAAGAGGGATGGAGGATAGGTTTTTGGAATGTGGCGGGAATAAAAAATAAGGAGGTAAGTTTCTGGAAAGAAATCAAGAAATGGGAGGTAGTGGTAATGGTGGAAACTTGGGTTGACGGAAAAGGGTGGGATAGAGTAAAGAGAATGCTATCAAAAGGATATAGGTGGGAGAGACAATTAGCGAAAAAAAAGAATAGGAAAGGAAGACCGATGGGGGAATAGTCATTGGAGTTAAAGAGGAGGGGGATTGGCTCGAGTTATTGAGGCGGAAGAAAAGGAGGAGGGGGTGATGGCAATGGAGATAGAAGTGGGAGAGGAGAGATGGAGGATAGTAGGAGTATATGTGAAGGGAGATATGAAGGAAAAGTTAGAAGCGTTGGAGGGATGGTTGAAGGAGCAGGAGGAAGGCAAATGGACGTTAATAGGAGGTGATTTCAATGCAAGGACGGGAAATTTAGGAGGAGGTATAGAGGAAGGAGTAGACGAAGGAATAGTAAGAAAATCTAAAGATGGAAAGATAAATGAAGAAGGAAGGAAGTTGATAGGGGGACTGAAAAAAAGGTGGGGGATTTTGAATGGAACGGTGGAAGGAGATGAGGAGGGGGAATTTACATACACAAGGGGAAGAGGAGAATCAGTAATTGATTATGTGATAGGAGAAGAAAAGGTTAGGAGGAAGGTGATAAGAATGGAAGTAGGTGATTGTATAGAGTCGGACCATCATCCATTGGTGGTACTTGTAGAAGGGAAAGGGGGAAGAGCGAGGGGGAAAAGGCAAGGAAATAAAGGAGATATGGGGGGAAGATGGACGATAAGAGGAGGGGAAAAAATTAGAGAGGAAATAGACTGGGAATTAAGGGGGAATAAGAGTATAGATGAGGAGTTGGAAATAAAAACAGAGATAATAGGAAAGAAATTAAGGGAGGGAGAAAGAGAAAGCGGGAAGAGGAAAAAGGTAGGATGGTGAGATGAAGAATGTATAGGTAAAAGGAGAAAAGTGAGAAGAAGGTTAAGGGAGTGGAGAAATAAGGGAGTGGAGGAAGAAAGATATAGGAGAGAAAGAGCGGAATACAAATTGTTATGTAATAAGAAGAGGAGGGAGGAAAATGAGAGATGGATTAAAGAAGCTTAGGAAGCTAAGACAGAAAGGGATGTGTGGGAGATAGTTAATAGGGAAAGGAAAGGAAGGAAAGGGGTAAACGAGGGGATAGAAGAGAAAGAGAGGAGAGAGTATTTCATGAAGTTGCTAGGAGGGATAGAAGACAGAGTGGTAAGAGGAGGTATGGGGAAAAGGATAGGAGATGGAGAGGAAGAGCTGAGGAGAAGTGAGGTAAGGAAGGCTCTGGAGAAACTGAAAAGGGGAAGGCAGTGGGGATTGATGGGATGCCAAATGAAGTATGGGAAGGAGAAAGTATAGAGGAATGGATCTGAGGTTTCTGTAATAGAGTATGGAAGGGAGAAGGATGGCCAGAGCAGTGGAAAGATGGAATAATTGTCCCATTAGTGAAGAAGGGAACAGGAGGGAAAGTAGAGCACTACGGAGGGGGGGCGTTGATGCCAACGTTATATAAGATGTACGTAGGGATGTTAATAGAGAGGTTGAAGGAGGAGATGGAGGAAAAAAATATGGTGCCGCAGAGTCAGACAGGTTTCAGGAAGGGGATGGAGGTAATAGATAATATTTATGTGTTAAATTATCTGGTGAATAGACAGCTGAAACGGAAAGGTGGAATGGTGGTGGCGACTTTTGTAGACTTGAAGGCGGCATTTGATTCTGTGGATAGGAAGGTGTTAATGGAGGCAATGAGGGAGGGAGGGGTTAGGGAAGAATTGAGGAGTAGAATAGAGGAGGTATACAGGGAGACGAGGAATAAAGTGAAGGTAGGAGGCAAGATAGGAGAGAACTTTTGGACGGCAAGAGGAGTGAGGCAGGGATGTCCCAGTGAGTCCGTACCTTTTCAACCTAGTGTTGACGGATATGGAAAAGATGTTGAGAAGGGGAGGTTGGGGTGGAGTGAAATTAGGAGAGGAGAAAGTATACTGTTTGGCATACGCGGATGATATGGTGCTGTTGACAGAAAATGAGGAGGGGATGGTACATATGTTAGGAAAACTGGAAGGGTATTTGGATAGGAAAAAGCTGGAGGTGAATGTAGGAAAAACGAAAGTAATGAGATTTAAGATTGGAGGAGGGAGGAGTAAGGCGGTGAAGTGGAGGTGGAAGGGAAAAGAGATAGAGGAGGTGAAGGAATTCACGTATCTAGGTTATAGAATACAGAGGAATGGAGGACAGGAAGCACATGTGAAAGATAGAGTAAAGAAAGCAGGAGCGGTGATAAGACAAGTGTGGGGGATAGGTAAAAGGAGGTTTGCGGGGGACTGGGAAAAAAGGATTTGGTTATGCGAAAGGTTGGTAGGGACGGTAATGGAGTTCGGTGCAGAAATATGGGGTTGGAGGAAATGGAGAGAGGTAGAGGCAATGCAGGAAAGGTGGATTAAGTGGACGCTAGGAGTAGATTGGTGCACGCCAGGATATATGATAAGGGAGGAGAGTGAGAAGGAGAAATTTAGGATAGGGACAGGAAGAAGGGCTGTTTTGAAAGGAAGCTAGAAGAAGGGAGAGGAGGAAGCTTAGCGAAGAAATGCCTTGAGGAAGTAAAGAGGAGGATAAGAGAGGAACGGGAGCTGTCAAAATGGGAGGAAGAGAGGAAAAAATTCTTTGAGGACAGGGGAAAGGAGGTGAAAAAATGGAGGAGAAAAGAGAAAGGGCAGAAGAAGTGTATGAAGGATGGGAGCAGAAGGATAAAGAAATACAGAAGGAGGGAAGATTAGAGACTCAAGATACAATAGGTGGTACGGGGAGGTGAAAGAGGAGGGGATTCCAGCATATTTGAAGAAGGGTTGGGGGGAAAGTAGGTGGAAAAGAGTGATAATATTTAGGATGAATAATGAGATGAGAGGAGCGAGGTATTGGGAATCAGAGGAGAAAAGGAAGTATAGGAGATGTGGTGAGGGAGAGGAAACATGGGAACGTGTACTAGGAGAGTGTAGGGGAGAGGAAGGGGGAGGGGAACTGGGAGAAAATGGAGAGGATTTTGAGACAGTATGCGGAGGGGAATGGTGGATGAGGGAGATAGAGGATGAAAGAAAGAAGGAAGGTGAAGAAGGGGAAGGATAGATTCAGAATGATTGATATGTGTGGAGAGATGTGAGTGGAATGAAAGGGAAAGAGTGAAGAATGGGAACCGGAAGTCGGAGATAGGGATAGAGCTCTCCCTCTTGTAGGTAGATTAGGTAGGGAAAAGCGAGCGGTGGCAGTACGGACGTTGTTGTCCATGCGTAGATGCCAAAACAGCGTTGAGCATGCGACTGAATTTATAGAATTGACGACGACACGTACTTTTTGTAATCTTGTTAAACATATTTTTAAGTTATTGTATGTTATGGTATTTTTATTTTATTTTTATTTTTATTTTGTATTATTTTTATTTTTATTTTTATTTTATTTTCATTATTATTTTTATTTTTATTTTCATTTTCGTTTTTATTCTTTTTGTGTATTTACTTGGAGATGCGTGTTTTTCGATTACAATTTGTTAGAATTTGTGAGAGGTTCAGGTACGCTCCTCACAAAAACGCCTTCAAGCCCTAAGGGGATGAATAAAGCATACATTACATTACAAGTATAATTATTCATTATTATTTTCCATTTACCATTTTTATATTGATTGATTTTAATTTTTATATTTTATATCTAAGAATTTTATTAATATATTTAATATTTTAAATAGCTTTAAAAGTACATAAAGAGAAATATATTTTTAAACATTTAGAAAGCTTTCTTAATATTAACAATTTATTATAAGTAAAGTTGGTTCTATTTAAAATCAATTATATTTTTATGTTCAAATAAATATAATAATAAATATATATAATATAACCTTAGTTTTTCATATTACCAAAATTATAACATCCTTGACAATTCGTCATTAGAATTTTTATCTCAAAATGATATCAGAAATTTACTATAAATTAATGATGATTCGATTAATTTAGAACGTCCTATGTATAATAATTTATGTTTGTTTCTTTTTCTTTTCTTTTCTATATTAAAGATTTTTTATTTTTTATTTTAATTTTATTAATTAGTTATTAACTCTTTTATTTATTTATATTCTTGCAACAAAAGAATGTTTCATATTTTATTTTTTATTTTATTTTTTATATAATTTTATTTTTACACAATTACATAGATATAAATAAAATAAAAACGAATATTTCTTCAAGTAAGAAAAGAATTTTTATATTATTCTTATATTATCAATCTTTTATATTCTACAAAAAATAATTACATATGTATACATGTATACAATTCACTTTTATAATTAAATTTTATAAGTTTAAGTTTTTTTATATACTTTAAGAAAAAAAACCTTTATAAGTATACTGTTACTATATTATATATCCTTCAATTAAATATTCTGTCTTTTATTTATCCATTAAATATTTAAAACCAATATCATCATCGTTAGTTAATTATAGATTAAACTATATTTTTGTCTGTTTTTTTTTCATTTTATTTAATAAAACCAAAAATGTAGTTTAATCTGAAGTTAAAGTTATCAAACAATAGTAAAATAGACCTTTAGGATTTTTTATTTTAATTTTCTTTCAAACATTTAAGAAACACTTCTTATTTTTTTATCCAATACTACTTAACATAAAGATCTATCACTGCAATAAGTTTCATCAAAATTAATATTTTATCATGTATAAGTGTGTATTTCACTTAATCTCAGAATGCTCATGACATTATTTAAACTTTATTCTTTATCGAAAATTAAATAAAGACAAATGATATTCGCGGATATTACCAATATAACGCACTCATAATGTTTCCTTAGCTTTATTTCAATAATCACTGTCAATACTAAAAATCTATAGTCTATATAATATAAACTATAGAATTGTAATACTAACAATATGAATATCAAAATAAGTCATTTGTTAGAAAAAACTTTCTTCCACTTATTAGTAATTTTATTTCAAAGTTAAAAAAAATTCGAATTATTATATAAACAGTTATTGCTTGAAAGAAAAAAATATCTGATACTATAAATATTTTACATGAGAAGAATACTGAGGATATCCGAACATATATGCTTACCCAAATTAATATATATTCTTTTTTTTTATAGAAATATATATCAACTGCAAGATTGGCGCGCGCGTAGCGCGCGCATTGAATGTTCTAGTATTTATAAATTTGACTATATTTTTTATTTGTCCATATTTTTGTTTATATTTATTATTTCTATATTAGAACAATTTTAAAGTTAACTCTTTTGTTAATTTATTTTTTTCTTATTATTTTTATTTTTTATTCTATTTTGTTTAATGAAATAAATATCGCCGATCTAATATGCATCAAAGAAAAGTCGATCGGATTTTGCAAGTCGTGTATATATAGTAATATGTATACATACATATATATATATATACATACATGCACATATATATCGTGAATGTATGTATGTATATATGCCTACGTATATTGTATGTGCCTGCGTACTTTTATTTCTGTTTTTTTCATTTATTCGGAGTACAAATGCAGAACCGAATCCAGAGTCAGAAGAATACAGATGAGTTTTTACAATTTTCGCAAATCTATCTGAATCTTGTTATTCTTCATAAAGCTCTTCTATCTTCATATATTATTATTTGGGAGCCAACTTTTTTATTTTTTTCATCATTTTCCAAATCTTAGATGAACATTTTTTTTTTAAGACAAATTGCTAATAGTGCGATCTCACGTCATAGACGTAGTAAAATGAACACAGAAAATAAATACAGCTTCCGTCAATTGGGGAAAGTTACAGACTGTGTATAAATGCAGAACCAGAAGAATGGCAAAAGAGTTTATATAATTCTCCCGAATCCGTCTATAAACTCTTCTATCTTCATATATTATTATTTCGGTGACTATTTCTTTATTTTTTTCATTTGATAAAAAGACTAGCAAATCGGAGAATCACTTTTACAAAAATGCAGGCTAATATAATTCAAAATATGTATGCAAATATGTATGTGTATATATATATATATATTTATAAAATATAAATTAATACACACACACACACACAAGTTAAATATAAATAATTTATATAATAATTAAATATAAAATATAGTTAACTTTAAAATTGTAGATTATGTTACGTCCAGACCCTTGAAAGGTCGGGCCAAGGAGGCCAACCTTTACCCGGTGACACACTTTCGGGCGTGTGTCAGGATCGGGTCGAGCGCAGTGTGCGGGGCCTGACACAGGTCAGTGACCACAATGGTCCCTTTAACTCTGTGGGAGTAAAGGCCGTTGCGCTCGTCGGTCTCTTTTCGGTAAGAGAATCAAATCTCTTTTACACGGGACGAGACCTTGTGCAATCTTGGGAATTCCGGGAAAATGACTGGGTTAAGTAAAAAAAAATAAATTTTTCTTTTAAGTATATATATATATATATATATATATATATATATAGATATCGAATTTATTCAAGATTACATAATAAAAATTTTCCTTGACTGAGAATGGATGTGTGTGTGTTGTATTTGTGGGTGGGGGTGTGTGTGTGTGTGTCTAATCTCGTGGGTGTTACATAAGTGCGGAGGTCGTCAACCAAGATAAATGAGGGGAATTCTAAATTTACTGAATCTTGGCTGGATTTACAATTGGTTAATTTTTCTTTATTCTATTTCTATTCTTTGGGGAAAAGATCTGTGAAGAAGGGTTAGAGGAGGGGTAAAAGGTTAAGAGTCATCGAACTGGATGGTGGATGGAGGAAATTTCTTCAAAAGGGCCTTGGATGGGAACGGCCAGAGGTAAATGTGACCCAGGGAGGAACCAGGGAATTATTGCGTCGGGCGGGGCGGTGGTTAAATAATGGAGGAATTCTTGGTGGTCCACATCACCGGGACCTACGCAAAAAGCTCCTTCCGGAATGGGAAGCTCAACGAAAGGGAACTGTGATATAAAATAATTTAAGAGATTGCCACGGGAGGGGGAGGATGTTCCGAAGGGTGTTGTGGGGGGAGTCTGAATCATAGGGGTTCTCATCGACGTCGGGAAGATCTCTTGCGGAATCCTCCGGATCCTCGGGTAACTCTTGAGGACTCCGAAGGGAGGTGGAAGGGGATGGAGGATCGGGGTCGAGGATAATTACAGGTATGGGGGATGGTGACCGAGGCTCTAGTGAAGGTGTGGGAGAAGGGGAAGGAGAAGGTTCTAGTAAGATCGGGGTAGGAGATCTGAGGGGTGACCCTGTTAAGGATGGTGGGGCCGAGACAGGTGTACCGGGGAAGAAAGAGGAATGTTCTGGAGAGGAGATAGGGGAATAATTAGGTGCAGGGATTGAAGGAGATTTGTTAGGTGTGTGTGTGTTATATGGGGTATTAATGTCTATATTAATGCTATGATTAACTGGACTGCTGACGATCGACTTGGAAATAATTTGCGTCGGCCCTTCCCTTAATCGCCTGTTCCGCCGATTCCGCCAACGCTTTATACTTGACCGCGAATTACGGGGCGATACTAATAGAATTAAAGGTACGCGATTTTAGTAATTATTGAGAAAAACGGATGGTTAATTAAGGTTATTGGGTCTCTATGGAGAAACGATCCTTGAAGTTTAATTACTGTTTCATTCTTTTAATTTTGAAATATATTCGATGATAGGAGTTGAGAAAAAAAATGAATATATATATATATATATACATATATATATATATATATATATATATTATATATATATATAATGGGATGGGTTAAAGCAGCTTGGGGAAGTAGGAGATTTATTCGCGAATTCCGATTCTGAAATCCAGAACGAATATATAAAGGAAATATTCGTGAATTCCAATTCTGAAATCCAGAACGAATATATAATAAGGAAAATATTCGTGAATTCCAATTCTGAAATCCAGAACGAATATATATAATAAGGAAAATATTCGTGAATTCCAATTCTGAAATCCAGAACGAATATTTAAAAGGAATATTCGTGAATTCCAATAATGAAATCCAGAACGAATATATAATAAGGGAGATATTCGTGAATTCAAATTCTGAAGAAATCCAGAACGAATATATAATAAGGAAAATATTCGTGAATTCCAATTCTGAAATCCAGAACGAATATTTAAAAGGAATATTCGTGAATTCCAATAATGAAATCCAGAACGAATATATAATAAGGGAAAGAAATATTCGTGAATTCCAATTCTGAAATCCAGAACGAATATATAATAAGGAAAATATTCGTGAATTCCAATTCTGAAATCCAGAACGAATATTTAAAAGGAATATTCGTGAATTCCAATAATGAAATCCAGAACGAATATATAATAAAGAGAAATATTCGTGAATTCCAATTCTGAAATCCAGAACGAATATATAATAAGGAAAATATTCGTGAATTCCAATTCCAAATCCAGAATGAATATATATAATAAGGAAAATATTCGTGAATTCCAATTCTGAAATCCAGAACGAATATTTAAAAGGAATATTCGTGAATTCCAATAATGAAATCCAGAACGAATATATAATAAGGGGAGATATTCGTGAATTCCAATTCTGAAATCCGGAACGGATAAATAGGAGTTATACGGAGAGGTGAATTGAATGGTTGAGAATAAGTTATTGCTAATGATTAACTCAAAGATCGTTTCGGAATAGTCAATCGAACGGAAAAGGGGAATAGAGACCGTGGAAAAAAAAAAAATTTTAACTTACTACATTGGAATGAGTTCGAGATAAGTTTGATTCCACCCGGAGTGTGAGTTCCGAAACGCCGCAAGGAAGGTGGTGGGTTGCGAAAATCTGCACGTCTCGGAGAGTTCAGGGTGGACACCACTATCACTTTAACTAACGTTAATTTTTGGTGTACCAAAAATCAAGTTCAAAAACTGTACGTGGAAGAGTTCACAGAAAAACTCTTATAGAAAGCTGCGTTAAAAATTGTGTAAAGAACTGAGGAGAATCTCTGTTAAAACTGAGTAAAAAAAAACTGAGGAAAATCTCTGTTAAACTGTATATCCGCGCTTTCGGCTCGCTAGTTTTAAAGTTTTTGCTCCTCCTCCCTTCCGGATGGTGGGACTCCTTTTTTATCGAATCAAATAATTTCTATTTACTCCCTATACTCCCTTCTTAGGATCAAGGAGGTCGATCTTTAGGAAGAGGGAGTGTCTTGAGACTCTAATTGGTTAAGCCCTTTTGCGCGAGATTTTAGCCTCATCCAGCAGAGAGTGAGGAGCGAGCTGGTTATCTTATCGTTTAATTAGGTGACGATTTAGAGAACGTTTGAGGGTAGTCTGTCGATCGAGCGCACGTCCGGTATTAATTTCAGAGAGCTTGCTTATATTTATCTTTTGGTCAAACTCTAGAGGACCAAAGGATCTTTGTTTAAAAATCACTGAGATGGATAAATCATAGGAAGAGATAAGAGTGGTTTTAGTTTCCTATGATTTCGAGTCTCGTGATTTATGAGTTTATTTTAGCGCTTTCTCGACTGACCAATTTCAGTATTAGAGTAATTGATTATTTTACGCGGGTTAGATTTCATTTTCCTATTCGCTATTACTTCGAGAAAGAGTTGCTTATTCTTTTAATCCGAGCCGATCTTTAATTTCTTCTATAATAACATTTCGAAGAAAGAAAAGAATCATGGAGTCCGCCGGACGTAACAATTACATAA
Organism: Camponotus fellah; assembly: GCA_030586385.1. Taxonomy (NCBI): domain Eukaryota; kingdom Metazoa; phylum Arthropoda; class Insecta; order Hymenoptera; family Formicidae; genus Camponotus; species Camponotus fellah. The sequence continues at coordinate 34,161 of JAPIVC010000781.1, forward strand.
TTTTTATAAAGATGTAAGAAATAATATTAAAACTGTTCTTTTTATATCAAACAAATTTTTAAATTTATTAAATATTATGTATATAAAATTATAATTTTAAATAAAATCTTTGTTAAAAAAAAAGAGAATATTCCTTATATTGTTTGAGAGTTATATGTGATTTCTTTTTTAATAGAAATTTAAAAGAAATTTGCATTATATTAAGTGAAACATAAATTCTCTAAATTTTTTGAAGTGAAATTTTTCATTTGAAATTAATGAGACTTTACTTGATGTAATAGTGATAATATTACCATTCTGATCTTTCACTTTTTTTAAAACAAATATTTAACTACATCTATAGAGGAAATTTCCAATTTATATTGTCACGGGCTAACTTCGCGCTCGCCGGCCGATAACTGCAGCCGCGATCAGGATTCGGTTCGGTTAGGCAAGCTCAAAGATTACGCGCGGTTATTTCATTGAAAAAAATAAATATATACATACATGCACATATATATCGTGAATGTATGTATGTATATATGCCTACGTATATTGTATGTGCCTGCATACTTTTATTTCTTTTTTTTCATTTATTCGGAGTACAAATGCAGAACCGAATCCAGAGTCAGAAGAATACAGATGGTTTTTACAATTTTCGCAAATCTATCTGAATCTTGTTATTCTTCATAAAGCTCTTCTATCTTCATATATTATTATTTGGGAGCCAACTTTTTTTTTTTTTTCATCATTTTCCAAATCTTAGATAAAATTTTTTTTTTAAGACAAATTGCTAATAGTGCGATCTCACGTCATAGACGTAGTAAAATGAACACAGAAAATAAATACAGCTTCCGTCAATTGGGGAAAGTTACAGACTGTGTATAAATGCAGAACCAGAAGAATGGCAAAAGAGTTTATATAATTCTCCCGAATCCGTCTATAAACTCTTCTATCTTATATATTATTATTTCAGTGACTATTTCTTTATTTTTTCTCTTTGATAAAAAGACTAGCAAATCGGAGAATCACTTTTACAAAAATGCAGACTAATATAATTCAAAAATATGTATGCAAATATGTATGTGTATATATATATATATATATTTATAAAAATATAAAATAAACACACACACACAACAACAAACAAGTAAATATAAATAATTTATATAATAATTAAATATAAAAAATAGTTAACTTTAAAAATTGTAGATTATGTTACGTCCAGACCCTTGAAAGGTCGGGCCATCTGGAAGGACGCAACCTATTTACCCGGTGACACACTTTCGGGCGTGTGTCAGGATCGGGTCGAGCCCAGTGTCCGGGCCTGACACAGGTCAGTGACCACAATGGTCCCTTTAACTCTGTGGGAGTAAAGGCCGTTGCGCTCGTCGGTCTCTTTTCGGTAAGAGAATCAAATCTCTTTTACACGGGACGAGACCTTGTGCAATCTTGGGAATTCCGGGAAAATGACTGGGTTAAGTAAAAAAAATAAATTTTTCTTTAAATATATATATATATATATATATATATATATATAATTATTCAAAAATTATATATAATAAAAATTTTCCTTGACTGAGAATGGATGTGTGTGTGTTGTATTTGTGGGTGTGTGTGTGTGTGTGTGTGTGTGTGTGTGTGTGTGTCTAATCTCGCGGGTGTTACATAAGTGGGAGGTCGTCAACCAAGATAAATGAGGGGAATTCTAAATTTACTGAATCTTGGCTGGAATTTACAATTGGTTAATTTTTCTTTATTCTATTTCTATTCTTTGGGGAAAAGATCTGTGAAGAAGGGTTAAGGAGGAGGTAAAAGGTTAAGAGTCATCGAACTGGATGGTGGATGGAGGAAATTTCTTCAAGAGGGGGTTGATGGGAACGGCCAGAGGTAAATGTGACCCAGAGAGGAACCAGGGAATTATTGCGTCGGGCGGGGCGGTGGTTAAATAATGGAGGAATTCTTGGTGGTCCACATCACCGGGACCTACGCAAAAGGGCTCCTTCCGGAATGGGAAGCTCAACGAAAGGGAACTGATATAAAATAATTTAAGAGATTGCCACGGAAGGGGGAGAATGTTCCGAAGGGTGTTGGGGGGGGAGTCTGAATCATAGGGGTTCTCATCGACGTCGGGAAGATCTCTTCGGAATTCCCCCGGATCCTCGGGTAACTCTGAGGACTCCGAAGGAGAGGGGAAGGGGATGGAGGATCGGAGTCGAGGGTAATTACAGGTATGGGGGATGGTGACCGAGGCTCTAGTGAAGGTGTGGGAGAAGGGGAAGGAGAAGGGTTCTAGTAAGATCGGGGTAGGAGATCTGAGGGGTGACCCTGTTAAGGATGGTGGGGCCGAGACAGGTGTATCGGGGAAGAAAGAGGAATGTTCTGGAGAGGAGAAGGGGAATAATTAGGTGCAGGGATTGAAAGGAGATTTGTTAGGTGTGTGTGTGTTAATGTGGGGTATTAATGTCTATATTAATGCTATGATTAACTGGACTGCTGACGATCGACTTGGAAATAATTTGCGTCGGCCCTTCCCTTAATCGCCTGTTCCGCCGATTCCGCCAACGCTTTATACTTGACCGCGAATTACGGGGCGATACTAATAGAATTAAAGGTACGCGATTTTAGTAATTATTGAGAAAAACGGATGGTTAATTAAGGTTATTGGGTCTCTATGGAGAAACGATCCTTGAAGTTTAATTACTGTTTCATTCTTTTAATTTGAAATATATTCGGTGATAGGAGTTGAGAAAAAAATATATATATATACATATATAATATATATATATATATATATATATTAAAAAAAATATATAATGGGATGGGTTAAAGCAGCTTGGGGAAGTAGGAGATTTATTCGCGAATTCCGATTCTGAAATCCAGAACGAATATTTAAAGGAAATATTCGTGAATTCCAATTCTGAAATCCAGAACGAATATATAATAAGGAAAATATTCGTAATTCCAATTCTGAAATCCAGAACGAATAAATAAAAAAAGGAAAATATTCGGGAATCCCCAAAATCAGAACGAATATTTAAAAGGAATATTCGTGAATTCCAATAATGAAATCCAGAACGAATATATAAAAAGGGAGATATTCGTGAATTCAATTCTGAAATCCGGAACGGATAAATAGGAGTTATACGGAGAGGTGAATTGAATGGTTGAGAATAAGTTATTGCTAATGATTAACTCAAAGATCGTTTCGGAATAGTCAATCAAACGGAAAAGGGGAATAGAGACCGTGGAAAAAAAAACTTAAACTAACAAATTGGAATGAGTTCGAGATAAGTTTGATTCCACCCGGAGTGTGAGTTCCGAAACGCCGCAAGGAAGGTGGTGGGTTGCGAAAATCGCCGTCTCGAGGAGTTCAGGGACACCACTATCACTTTAACTAACGTTAATTTTTGGGTAAAAATCAAGTTCAAAACTGTACGTGGAAGAGTTCACAGAAAACTCTTATAGAAAGCTGCGTTAAAAATTGTAAAGAACTGAGGAGAATCTCTGTTAAAACTGAGTAAAAAAACCACCGAGGAAAATCTCTGTTAAACTGTATATCCGCGCTTTCGGCTTAGTTTTAAAGTTTTGCTCCCCCCCCCTGCTCCTCCTCCCCCCGGATGGTGGGACTCCTTTTTCGAAATCAAATAATTTCTATTTACTCCCACTCCCTCCTTAGGATCAAGGAGGTCGATCTTTAGGAAGAGGGAGTGTCTTGAGACTCTAATTGGTTAAGCCCTTTTGCGCGAGATTTTAGCCTCATCCAGCAGAGAGTGGGAGCGAGCTAGTTATCTTATCGTTTAATTAGGTGACGATTTAGAGAACGTTTGAGGGTAGTCGTCGTCATGGGGTCAATTATCCGAGCTTGCTATTTCAGGGCTCTTTCCCTTGGTCAAACTCTAGAGGACCAAAGGATCTTTGTTTAAAAATCACTGACATGGATAAATCATAGGAAGAGATAAGAGTGGTTTTAGTTTCCTATGATTTCGAGTCTCGTGATTTATTGAGTTTGATTTTAGCGCTTTCCCGACTGATCAATTTCAGTATTAGAGTAATTGATTATTTTACGCGGGTTAGGTTTCATTTTCCTATTCGCTATTACTTCGAGAAAGAGTTTCTATTCTTTTAATCCGAGCCGATCTTTAATTTCTTCTATAATAACATTTCGAAGAAAGAAAATAACATGGAGTCCGCCGGACGTAACAATTACATAATTTTTATAAAGATGTAAGAAATAATAAAAACTTCTTTTTATATCAAACAAATTTTTAAAATTTATTAAATATTATGTATATAAAATTATAATTTTAAATAAAATCTTTGTTAAAAAAAAGAAAATATTCCTTATATTGTTTGAGAGTTATATGTGATTTCTTTTTAATAGAAATTTAAAAGAAATTTGCATTATATTAAGTGAAACATAAATTCTCTAAATTTTTTGAAGTGAAATTTTTCATTTGAAATTAATGAGACTTTACTTGATGTAATAGTGATAATATTACCATTCTGATCTTTCACTTTTTTTAAAACAAATATTTAACTACATCTATAGAGGAAATTTCCAATTTATATTGTCACGGGCTAACTTCGCGCTCGCCGGCCGATAACTGCAGCCGCAATCAGGATTCGGTTCGGTTAGGCAAGCTCAAAGATTACGCGCGGTTATTTCGTTGAAAAAAAAAAAAAAAAAAAAAAAAAAAAAAAAAAAAAAAAAAAAAAAAAAAAAAAAAAAAAAAAAAAAAAAAAAAAAAAAAAAAAAAAAAAAAAGAAGAAGAAAAAATTTATTTCTTGTAAATGTACAGAAGAAAGGTTAGGGTGCAACGGTATGTTGCGGCGATGCACGTATAATGTTGTTCGTATGCGCGCAAGATATATTTACCGGACGGCAGTGACGCACGGTCGCGATGTACAAATTACTCGCGTTAAGTATTTCTCGCGGTTCGCACGATGGAATGCGTACATACCGCGTGTGTTTGTAAACGATGCGGTCAATGACCGTTTGACGTAGCATGGCTCGCATTTTTGTCGCTCGTCTGGGCTTTCGGTCTAGCCCATTTTTTACGCAAGTGATAAGCGCACGGTATTAGGAAACTCGCGAGCGTTTCCTGACAAGGAATCAAATTCCGGGAACGCCGTGCCGACGAGAATTCTCGTCCGAGGTAGCTCTCCTCTCTACCCCGAGGTGCACCGGCGTTTAGGCGGTCGGATGGTTGACCGATATCGAAATCTCTCGATCGAATCTCAGTGCACTCTGATTCGGTTTCTCTCGGTCGGAAAAGCTGCTCAGATGGAAGGAGCCAATATCAAGAATCAAGAGTGCTCGATGGAGGAAGAGTGCGCTCTACCTCCGTATCTTGATTGCTGGCTAATTCTGTGGAGCGGTCCTTGTTTTCCTTGGATCGTTTCACTTTCGTAAGCGGATTGGGAAAGGTGCTTAATTTGGCGAATACGATCTTTTTATACCGGCTAATTACCCGCGTCGGCGCGCGGTGGATTTACCCCTTCCGAGCGGGTTTCGGGAAAACGGTACGGTCGAGCCCGCTCGGAGGGGTTCGGGAGGTGCGCCGAACGCGGGTTTTCGCCGGTCAGCGGATCGGGCCGCTTCGGCGACGCTCGGTTAATTTCAGCTGAACGGTTTAAAAGTTTAAAAAATATAGGCGCACCGCGCCCCTGCCTTTGCGCGGCGGATGTTCTGCCGGGTGGCAGCTTCCGGCGGATTCCGCCGGGAATTACGTAACGTGCAGGGGGTGCATCGTTACAGTATAAACTAATGTTTTAAAAAACTAATCCTAAGTAACTAATTAAACTATTCCATTATTGAATTTTTCATACTTTTTCGAGAAAATTTTGTATTGCATCATCTAACATGAAAAACTTTTTTTCACAAAGTGAATAGAATTTTCATAATTGAAAAATTTTACCGTAGAAGTAAAAATCCTCTCTGTTTTGAGTAACACGGGTATTATTTTATTTTTCAGATGAAATTTTAATCCAAGAAATTTAGAGAAAATGATAACGAACAAATAGAACATTTTATATTTTAGCGTTTAATAATATGAGTATACAAAGTTCAAAAAGTGTCACAGGTAAAGATCAGGACCCCGTGGCTCGTCATTCCCACAGTATTTAATGATGCAAACTCTCTTTACCTGTATGCGTATGTGTATATGTGTGCATGTGTATAATATGAATATATGTATGTATCAAAGAAAAGAAAGAGTTTCATGTTCAGCTAAGACTTAATTTGTAGTTAATAACATTTATGAAATGATGTTTCTCGTTAGACATGTTGATCCGAAACTTTAGATATTCGAACGCAATTAGTAGTTAAAAGTTAAGTTAGTTTAAAGTTAACTGATATCGATGCTAAAGATTGTAGCGCAGAAAAATTATTTAGAGTTTTTGAATTAGAAATGATTAAACTACAGATTCCATTTTTAAATATTATTGCTCTGTCATGCGACAATGCATCCGTCATGACAGGAAAACATTTATCTTTTAAAAAAAATTTTAAATCCAAATGCAAAAATTTATTAACATTTTCGTATCCTTGTCATTCTATTGCATTAGCTGCATGCGCTAAGACGCCTGAATATTGCGAAGAATTTCTGAGAAAAATTGCAAGTTTCATTAGTCCAAAATGTTAAGGCATTATTTTTAATGAATTTTGTGAATGTTTTCAAGATACGAATCACAAAATTTTAAAGATATGTGATACTCGATGGCTTTCGCATTATCAATGTATTGAGAGATTTCTTGAGTCATAGGATTCGATAAAATATTTTCTTAATGAAATAGTCGTGAACAAGAAAACAAAATCTGGGGAATATTTATTATCTCTAATGGAAAATATAAATATAAAAGCATATTATTTATTTTTACAATATGTTTTAAATTTCTTCAATTCTTTTAATGCTTTTTTCCAAGTTTATGAAACTAGAATTCATTTATTGCAATCGAAATCCGTTAATTTTCTTGTGCAAATTTCTAAACACTTTTTAAAGCCAGAATTATTACAAGGATTTTACTTTAAACGACCAAACTGGCAAGTAAAGCTTTATTTATTGAAAGTTTGACAACGTTTCGACCTTAGGTTTAGGTCCTCTTTAAATCTTAATAAACGTGCAACGGAAGAATGTTATAAGTATGATAGTCACATTACATGTCAAAACATCGTTTTGCGTAATGGAACAAAAAGAAGCGAGAAAAAGTAATATCGACAAAGGGATCGAAACAGAAATAATAAAAAGAAGCCTTGAGATCTGGAAGAAAGAGGAAGAAAGACATAAGAGGAGAAGGAACATAATAATAAAAGGAGTAGACAAAGAGGGGAAGAGCGCAGAAGAGACAATGGCAGAATTGTGGAGAGTGATGGAGGTATCAGGAAAGAAGAAATCAGAGAATTAGGAAGAGGAGACAAAAAAGGAAAAAGAATGATATTAGTGAAGATGGAGAACAGAGATTGCAAGATAGAAGTTATGAGAAATAAAAAAAGCTAAGAGAAAGGACGAAAAGAATACAAGATGATTGGATGGACATGAAAAGAGAAGTCCATGCAGTGGAACCTAGAGAAGATCGCTTGGGAGGAAAAGAAGAAAGGCAAAACAGCATGGGTGAAATACGGAAAAATTTGGATGAATGGGAGATGGTGGAAGTGGATCGAAGAGAGACAGGAACTGGAGGAAGGAGACGGAGAAGAAAGAAAAGAGAAGAGAGAAGATGTAGGAGGGGTGGGGGAGGCAAGAGGTGAGGTGGATAGGAGAGCGGAAAAATAGGAGTGAAGGCTGGGGGAGAGAAAGAGTTGGGGGGGAGAAAGAGAAACAAAGATAATAAGGATTTGTTTCTAGAATATAGCAGGAGTGACGAACAAGGACGAGGACACATGGAGATACCTAGAAGATTTTGACATAGTGGGACTAGTGGAGACTTGGATGGAGGAGGGAAAATGGAAAAAGATAGAAAACAAGTTGAGAAAAAAATTAACATGGAAAAGTGTAGCAGCGGACAGAGAAGAGAAGAAGGGAAGAGCAAGAGGAGGGATGTTAATAGCGATAAGGAAAGAGATAAAAGGCATAAAGGTGAGAAAAATAAGTAAAAGAACGGTAGAAATAGAGCTAACAAGAACAAAAGAGAGATGGAGAATATACGTCATTTACAGTCAAAAATAGAAGAAACGTTGGAAGAACTAAAGAGGGAAATTAAAGAAGAGGAAGAAGGACACTTGCTGATAGGGGGAGACTATAACGCAAGAACGGGTAATGAAGGAAGACCAATATATGGAATGGAAAAGGAGAGCGAAACAAGAAAATCGAAAGATAAAATAATAAATAGAGAAGGAAGAATATTGATAGAAACGATGAGAGAGAGAGGATGGATGATAATGAATGGAAAAGGAAAGGAAGGAGGATGGACACATAGGAGAGAGAGGAACATCAGTAATAGACTATGTAGTAGTAAACGAGAAGGCGGCGCAAGAAATAAAGACGGTGAAAGAGGGATTGAGAATGGAATCAGACCATATACTATTAGAGGTGGTGATAGAGGGAGAAAGAAAAGAGGAAAGAGTAGAGGAAGAAGAGATAGAGATAGAAAGAAGTGTATGGACCGAGGAGGGAATAGAGGAGTACTACAAGAGATGCGAAGGATGGATATGCAATAAGACAGAGACGGAAGAAATATGGAAAGAACTGGAAGAGAAAGTAAGAGAAGCAAGAAAAAGGGTAAAGAAGAAAACAAAGCCTTGGAGAATGGGGAGGAAAGAGTGGCATAGCAAAGAGTGGAAGGAGAGGAAAAGGGAGGTAAGGAGAGAGATGGAAAAGTGGAGGAAAGGGAAAATAAACAAAGAGAAGTATGTAAAGAAGAGGAGAGGATACAAGAGATGGTGCGAGGAAGAAAAGGAAAAACATAGGGAAGAAGAAGAAAAAATTAAAGCGATAAGGACGGAAGAGGAAGCGTGGAAATATATAAACAAGTACAGGAAGAGAAGAGAGAAGATAGACGACAATATAGAGATGGAGAGCTGGAACACTTTATGGAGCTACTGGAAGAGATAAGAATAAAGAGGAAAGAAGAAAAAGAGAAAGGAAAAGAGGTGGAGACGGTAGAGAGAGAGGAAGAAGAAGAGAAGAAGGAAGAAGAAATTACGGACAAAGAGATAATAAGTCAGCTCAGAGAATTGAAAAAAAGGAAGGCGCCAGGAGAGAATGGAATAGAGAATGAAGCATGGAGGCTGATGCCTAAGGAGATAGGGGAAATGATGGCGAGACTGTTCAAGAAAATTTGAAAAGAAGGAGGCATATCAGAGGATTGGAACAGAGGAGTAATAAGCCCGATATATAAAAAAGGGAAAAAAAAAGACGAGGACACGAAAATGTTAATAAATTTTTGCATTTGGATTCTAGATTTTTTTAAAAAGATAAATGTTTTCCTGTCATGACGGATGCATTGTCGCATGACAGAGCAATAATATTTAAAAATGGAATCTGTAGTTTAATCATTTCTAATTCGAAAACTCTAAATAATTTTTCTGCGCTACAATCTTCAGCATCGATATTAATTAACTTTACTAATTGTCTTCGAATATCTAAAATTTAGGGATCAACATAACTAACAAGAAACGTCATCTATTTTTCATTTCATAGTAGTATCCGATGTTTCACCAATAAATGGAAAATTGTGTTTTGGATATTATTAATAAACACGTTCCGTCTCAACCGAACATAAAACGTTGGAAATTATATTTTTGCATTTTGTTCGATCCATATTCATGCTTTTCAAGACATTAAGATCCTTTCCTATGTCTTGAAAAAGATTGAGAATCTCTTTTGTTGTTTGATGAGGGATATTTTTCTCCGTATTTAATGCTGCATATCTTATTTCAGCTATTTTTTTCCGCACATCAAATGTCAAAAGAGATTCATCAGTTTGTATTTAAATCCTCATTCGATTTGTTCGCATTACTTTTCTCTGATGTTATTTTATGCATGTCGGATTCTGCGTGTCGATATATATGATGTAAAGTACTATCAATAAATTTATCACAAATTAAGCAATGGCTAGTATTATCAGGTCCTTTGCATAACCATGATTTAAAATCTTGTATATCTAGCCATTGCTGTCTGAATTTTCTTTTGTACTGTGGTTTCTTTTCTTGTACATTGCCATTAGTATGTTAAAGACCTTCTTCATTATTTGTTCGCGAGCGAATCCGACAGTGGATAGTTAGAAGAGGAAGGTCTTTGAGTGAGAAAAGTGTGCCTCGATTGAACAAGAAAGACAGAACTTTATTAAAGTCAAAAGTAAAACGAAGAATCACAAATGTTTTGTGCGGTATCGTGAGCGGTGTAACGAGATTGCGATTGCACTAGCGGTTTTCTAGAATCGTAGTCAAGTCAAAATAGCGGTCGTTATAAGCGTTTGATCAGCGATGTAACAAAAGAGATATGCGGAAGTCCAAGTGAATAAGCGGTCGTTCAATGAAATAGCGGTTTTAACTGAGCGGTTTGGCAAAGCGGTTTGACTATGAAAAGCGAAAAGTGCGAGACTCTGAAAAGTGCAAGACTTCGAAAGGTTCACGCGCGGTGCTCATTATATAGCGAGCGGAATTTTGGGCCCGTTGTGGGCCAATTAATTTTATGTGTTAGCGGTGACCTCATGGCGCCGCGTACAATTGGTCGCCAATGAGGTCTGACATTGGGATTTTTACGGATGCCATGCGCACGATCTTTTTCGATCAGCTTCGATTGGCAGCTGATCGTGACGTATGGGTGCGCATGCCCGTGCGTTGCGCTGGCTTTGCTAACTGGTTGGCATTGTTTTGCCAAATATTTATAATGAGCGTTTCTTATGCGGCGAAAAAAGCGAGAGATAACGCGATCGGTTTAGTTTTTCTGGTAAATAGATAATTCGAGAAGTCTCTCGATGCTCGATAAATTCGAATTCTCGAATTTATTAAATTGAAAAAAATGCGGATTTTAACAACGCGAATTTAGAATCGAAATAATTGATTATGAATTTCGAACATCCCGCCCGCCTCGTCAGTACGTGACGAAATTTGCCAGAGTATGCGGATACGGACAGGTGTCGCAAACGGTTTGATTGATAAGTTGTAGATCGCGATCAATGAATGGAATGCGATAACGTAATATAAAGACACGTGTTGCTCAGTTTATTCGAGTCTCTCGCGAGAATAAGTAGTGCGTTAATGTGGTGAGATTTATGCAGTTGTGAATGATGTGAAATTGTACAATGATTTTGTGAGTAATTTCGCGAGTGTAGTGAATCAAGAATGAATGTGAACATTGAGAATTATAATGTGAAGTGCAATAAACGATGGAAGTTTCCGTAAATGATAGTGTTCAACGGCAGCGTAAGTAATCAGAGAAATTAATCGCGTGCGGTGTATTAAGAATTCTACGATTAATTTTTTTGCATCACTTTGAGATACGCGGTGAACAGTGAGTGAGTGAAATCCCTCAGCGGGAATGTACGACGCAACACGCGGAATATATGTTACAGACAAATTCGATATAATATATACAATATGTACAAGAGATCGGCAACGCGAGGCAAATGACTCTAAAAATTGCGGCGATCTCGCGTGTCCGGAGGCGACGGCTGCACCGTGTTATAAGCCCCAGGAAGTGGGCCAGGGTGATGTGTCGCCCTTAATGACACCAAGCAGTGGCTCGCAGGATCCGATGTGGTGGAGAGAAGCGGAAGATCGTCTTTAGCTCGCTGAGCGCTTAGCCGACGGCGCTGAGTGATCCGATGGCTTGATACTGGAGGAGCTCTGTGTTGGGCCCGCCATCATCCAGCCAGAGGGTTGCGTCCAAGAGGAACCAAGCTGGTCTCGTCCACCGCAGCAGGTGGCTGACCCGATCGTTGGGCATAATGACCCTGGAATTCGATCGGAGGCAGGTGGACGCTATGGAGTGATTTGAAAGAAGGTGGATTAGAACGGAAACAGAAAGAATGCCCGCCCGCCGTGCACGAACTGCGGAGTTTCCTTTCCTTCTGTCTCGGTTGCTGAACTCGCTCGTTTAGCTTGCGGTTGACAGCACTGTTTTGGAGCGTGGTCCTGCAGCTTCCTGACAGGATCCAGCTCAGGGCTGTCTTCTGGGTGATTGGCTCGTCCGCACGCCCCTTGCGGAGTCCGTCCAGGAGGATGGCTGAGACTTCGGCGTCGAGCAAAAATCGATCGATCCTGGTCAGAATGTCGTGGATCCGCCAGCGAGAGTCCACGGATGTGAGGCCAGGATTTGTTTCGTGCCGTCGGCCCGGAATATGAGGAGAGACGCGGCAGAGTGTGTGCCGATAGAGAGAGTAATTCCGGTCGTCTCAGAAGAGAGGCTCAGTGATATCTTGCCGCGAGAATCTCCTGGGGATGCTCCTCCGATCCCCTTGATCGCCAGCGAGGAGTGCGTTCGCGGCAGGCGTAACCGTTGTGCCAGGGCTTCCGAGATGAAAGAAACTTCGGATCCCTGGTCGACCAAGACGTGGACAGCGTGATGCCTCCTCCTGTGGTCGGCGATGGTCACGCGTGCGGTGGCGAGGAGGATCGCCTTGCGGTCTGATTTACGAAACACGGCGGAGAGTGAGCTGGCTTTGGCGGAAGTTGACGAGTGATACGCATCGTGCAGCAGAAAGTGGTGTCGAGATTGGCACAAGGTGCACGTCTTAGCTGACATTTTGCCAAGAAATGAGTGCCGAGGCAGTTAAAGCACAAGCGGTTGGCTTCTACGAAGGACTTCCTGTCACTCGCTGACTTCGCTTTAAATTGTGTGCACTGCGAAAGTAAGTGCTCTTCGTTGCACATGACGCACTTGGACGTGTTCCTTGCGAAGTGCGACTTCGCTGACCGTGTGGGTTCTTCGGATTTCGCGGACTTCGGCTTCGCGGCGTTCAAGGTAAGTATCCTTCTTGCGATGAAGTTTGCCAGGATATCGTAATCCGGCGGATCGAGGGAATCATATATGGAGGATTCCCACTCGAGTCGAGTTTGTGGATCGAAGAGCTCGATGACGAGGTAGTTAAAGAAGTCCATCCCGTGTGAGGTGATGGGCCTGTTAATGCTCTCCTGAGCATTCACGGCGGTGATGACGGCGTTGTAGACGCGGTCCAATTCTTCGGCGGTCTCGGACTTCATCTTGGGCACGGAGGTAAATGCAGCAAAATTAACTCGAATCAGCTCTCGCTTGTTTTCGAAGTGTTTGCTTAAGAGTGTCCAAGCTCGCTCGTAATTGTTTCCCGTGATTGATAACGGGCTAATCAATCTTTCCGCAGCTCCTTGGAGGCACGAGCGAAGATAGTGAAGCTTTTCGATATCTGATATGGACGAGTTGTTGTCGATTATCAACATGAACAAGTCGCGGAACGCGGGCCACTCCTCGTACACGCCCGAGAACGTCTAGAGCTTAATGCGAGGCAGCGAAGTTTTAGAAAAGTTCCTGACTTGGCTTGGATTTCGGCGCGGTGGCTGGCTCGACTTTCAATCGGTCAACGTATCCCGACAGCGTACTTCGCTGAGTGATGTACGTAGTCTCCGTGACGTCAATAAACTCTAATTGAGCGTACTCACTTTCGCTGTACCTTTCTTTTAGAGCTGCTCGGATGAGCTCGTGCTGTGCCTCGATTTTTCTCCAAGTTGTCGAGGATGGAGAGAAGAACTTGGATGGCGCCGAGGGTGATGTTGTTGACCCCCATCTTGCGGGGATTGTCCACAGAGCGAGACATTCGTCCGTGGATGTCGGTTTGAGCCTCTAACAAAGCCTTCAGGTCGGCATTCATAGTGACTGATTTTTGTCTTTTCAGAAACTCACTTCATAACACTGATCAACACTGTGGTTGTCACTTACGAAACTGAGGATGATAAAAAATCCGGCTCGAAGGACCAAAAATGTTTGCGAGCGAATCCGACAATGGATAGTTAGAAGAGGAAGGTCTTTGAGTGAAAAAAGTGTGCCTCGATTGAACAAGAAAGACAGAACTTTATTGAAGTCAAAAGTAAAACGAAGAATCACAAATGTTTTGCGCGGTATCGTGAGCGGTGTAACGAGATTGCGATTGCACTAGCGGTTTTCTAGAATCGTAGTCAAGTCAAAATAGCGGTCGTTATAAGCGTTTGATCAGCGGTGTAACAAAAGAGATATGCGGAAGTCCAAGTGAATAAGCGGTCGTTCAATGAAATAGCGGTTTTAACTGAGCGGTTTGGCAAAGCGATTTGACTATGAAAAGCGAAAAGTGCGAGACTCTGAAAAGTGCAAGACTTCGAAAGGTTCACGCGCGGTGCTCATTATATAGCGAGCGGAATTTTGGGCCCGTTGTGGAGCCAATTAATTTTATATGTTAGCGGTGATCTCATGGCGCCACGTACAATTGGTCGCCGATGAGGTCTGACATTGGGATTTTTACGGATGCCATGCGCATGATCTTTTTCGATCAGCTGATTGGCAATCGTATGGATGCCCGTCGCGCTGGCTTTGCTAACGGTTGGCATTGTTTTGCCAAATATTTATAATGAGCATTTCTTATGCAGCGAAAATAGCGAGAGATAACGTGGTCGGTTTAGTATTTTCCGGTAAATAGATAATTCCAGAAGTCTCTCGACGCTCGATAAATTCGAATTCTCGAATTTATTAAATTGAAAAAATACGGATTTTAGCAACGCGAATTTAGAATCGAAATAATTGATTGTGAATTTCGAACACTATTTTTTCTATGACACGCAGAATCCGCATACCTGAAAACACGCGATGGACATGAAAAAGATTTGTTACAAATTATACAAAAATAAAACATTTCATCTGATGTTTGGCGAATCTAAGATTTATAACGGTCGTCGTTAAGCTAAGCTAGCGAGAATTTTTGTTTTGATCTTTTCTTTAATTCATCGGTTGTTTCCATTTTAATTAAAAAGATAGATAGAAGTAATAATTAAAAAAGAATAAGATAAATAAATAAATAAAATAAAAAGAATAAAAATAAATAAATAAATAAATAAAAAGAAAAAAGAATAAAATAAATAAATAAAATGTCAAAAAGATCACAGAAAACGAAGATAAAAGAGAGACGTAGACAAATTGGAAAGATAAGAAGGAAAAAAAAACAAGAAAGTATAATCAAAAACTAAAAGAATAAATAAAAATTGGAAATATGAGAAAATTCACAATTTTAAACCGCAATTTTAAAAGAAGAAGAAAACTTTTCGATTTCGAAGTCTCGATCACACGCGTCCAAACGATAAAGCGGCGAAGTGGTGATAGTGCCAGAAAAAATATGAAAGCTGCGTATTTTATAAACAAAGGCATAACATCTATTTAGTAATGTACCAACAGATAATACAATAAGGCAAATATTTCAAGAATACTAAGAGTACTTAAAAGTATACAATATATCAATGTCGTATATAAAATAATCATTATGATGTTAAATTTTTGACAAATATATTTTTATATTTATTAATATATTTTTATTGACAAGAAAAGTACTAAAAAGTTTTATATATTTTTGCTACCACTTTTATTTTTTTTCTCGTTTGCATTGTTTGAAAAAATAATTTAAAAGATATAAAACAGAAAAAAAAAGAAAATCTGTAGTTCTCATTAGTACTTTCCATGTACGCGCTTTCATGTGTATTTCAAAAAATCATATTTGGAAGAGAAGAATCGGTCTGCACTCTCATTTTGAAAAAAACATGAAAATTAATATTTAATTATCATTGGATTTTAATGTATTAAATATAACATAAGAATGTATTAAATCAATTTAAGTGAACCGTATAGAAATTAAATTCAAATATTCAAATATTATGTTGATATATACATGTATATATGTACTATATATATATATATGCATATATATATATATATACACATATGTATATGTATATATCAACGTATGAATATTTGGATTTAATTTCTATACGTTTCACTTGAATTGATTTAATATATTCTTATGTTATATTTAATGCATTAAAATCTAATGATAATTAAACATTAATTTTCATGTTCTTTTTTAAATAAGAGTGCTGACCGTATAAATATATATATATATATATATAAAATATATATGTATTATTTTCTCGATATTATATTAAGTGAAACATGTGCGCTTTTTTTCCGATTTTATGCTTGTTCTATGTTCTATTTTTTATATTCTTTTAATTTTATATCTTTTTATATTTATTTTATATGTCTATCTTTTCTATAACTATTCTTTCTATAAATATCCTCTGTATTCTTTGGAAATGTACAAAAGTCATTTTTTAGATTTTCTAAGAAAACATTTTTTACATTTCCTCTTGACGGAAGAGACCATCACCTTCTTGCGGTTTCCTTTGAGCAACATGTACTTTGTTTACGAATTGATAAATTATACATGTTATAATAGAATATTATTCATTGGAGAATATTATTACTATGCATGATTTTTTGAAGAAAAGACGTACATATTGGCCAAGAGTGGATTTTTATCGTTTACATTCTCTTTTCTTCTATCCTTTATTTATCAAATTTGTTTACATCTTTAATATTTGTTTTTTATCATTTATATTTCCTTTCTATTCTTTATTTTTCAAATTAGTTTACATTTCTTATATACTGAATAAATTATAAATAAAAGATTTATTTAATTAATTCATTCAAATTTTTACAGTATTAGAAGATTTATTTGATTATTATTTTTATATGATTAAAATATTTATTTAATTATTAAAGTGTAAATTTTGTGTGCTCTACGAGACGCGAAATCTAATAAACGGATCGAGCCGTTAAACGATTTTCGAGGCGTTAACTATAGCATAGCTCGAGAGGGAAGGAGACAGTAGACAGTATGTTTGCATTCTTCTACTGACCGAAGCTTGCCGAGCGCCACATTTACACGCACCGGCAGGAAATGGTGTCCCGCTATGCTTGTGTTGACGCTCACTGATTATATTATGTAAAGAGAAAATTATAATAATTATTTAATTTAATATAATGAATACGCCGGTGCACGCGGCGCATTTTAACTCCGTTAAAGAAAAAAATGAAAAATATATCAATATCGATATTAAAGCGCGCGAGACGCGTATAGAGACAGCGCGGTATATAGCTGTCTCGCTCGCACTCTCTCGTTCAAACATCGAGCGAGAGAGACAGTTATCGGATACCTCTAACTCGGTATCAAGTCTCATAGTGCTTTCTCTCTTGCTCTTGTGTCGTGCGCAAAGGATGCAACATCGGAATGCTCCACTTTCTCTCCTGCTGCCCGGCTCGTGTACGTGCGCGCTTCGCTTGTGTGACGTCAGTGAGCATCAACACAAGCATAGCAAGACACTACCGACTTCCTGCCGGTGCGTGTACACAGTTTCTTCTTTGTGTGTGTAGCGTACAGCGGGCCAAAACTGGCATCCCTGGCGTGAAATCAAGTGTCAACGTTTGAACATCGAGGTCAACTAAAGAGGACAACTAAACACAGCAGTTCTTCAAATTGACTTGTCATACGCAAATAATTGTCGAATTTGTTCTCGTGCGAGGAAAGCGTAGGAAATATGGCTTCATAAAATCCATGCAAGTGTCGTAGTTGATATAGCAGATGAACCCAAAAACGCTTTTTTTGTAAGCCCTCCTTATATTCAGTATATAAGCCCTCTTTTTATTTAGTCTTATAATTTCTCTGATAATAACGGCCGCTCTTTTTCGCAACGTATCCTGCTTTGCTATTTTTTTCGCCACTAAGCGTCGAGCGCGGGAATTCAAATATTGGTAACCAGTTTTGACGCTCGAATCGAGCGTCGAGCGTCACCATGAAAAAGCACTTTTATATTCCATAAACCAGTTAAATTTGTTCTAATCAGTCCAATGAGTCTTTCCATGATCTTAAAAAGACAGGATGCAGACAGGACGAAATCGGGCGAAATTTTAAGGCCTCAACGTTCTTCGGAATGAAAAACATAAGGTATTGCGTCCATTCCAGGGGGATCTAATCTGTAAAAATTCTGTTGTATAGCTTCAACAAAAAAGACCTCGCAGAATTACGAAAGTTTGAAATAATCTTATAATCTATGTTGTCGGGCTGGCTTTAAGTTTGAGATTATTTAAAATAGCATTCAACTCTTCCACAACAAAAGGGAGGTCAAGGACAGGATCGAAACCATCCAACGGGAGAGGAATCTTAGCACACCGTACCCATGGTAAAAAAAGGGAAGAAATTTGATTTTTGACCAGTTTTTTTTTAGTATCCACAATGGCTTGATTATACTTATTGGGATAATCACTAGAGTTAAGAGAATTTTGAAAATTCTTTACTTTTTCCGAAATATAGGTCGGGTTGGAATCTTTCCTCAGAGATTCACAGAACTTCTTAAAGTTCTCCTTCTTAATATTTTTGAGACCAAATCTTGCCTTAGCACATTCTTTCTTATACAGTAAGAAATCAACTTTAGTACCAGATATTTTAAAATTATCCAAAGCTAATTTACGCCTAGCAACCACCTTGTCACATTCCTCGTTCCACTAACGGGTAATGGCCAGATCTTTTCTTTAAAATGGAGGATAACCGATAGGAAGAAAAGAGTGGGTTTCTATAATCCATGAGTCTAGGAGGGGACGAGGGCCTGACTTATTATTCTTATGCAAAGCAAAACTCAAGCAATCAGAGATCATAGAAGTGAAAGAGGAATAAATAGATTGGACATCCAAATTCTCATCCCTAAGCAAGGTCTCACCCAAATCCTCAATTCTAATTTCTAAGAAAGAGCGGAAAATCTCTCAATCAGTCCTGGAAGAATATAACCTACGTCCTTTGGAGAAGCGATTTTTGAGTAAAACTCTGGCATTCATATTTAACCAAATAGGTGTGTGATCACTACCCCAGGTCATCTCCAATAACCCAATTTATTTTAAGACAAAGAGAGAAATTAGCAAATGATAAATCTAAAGAAGAGGAATAATTTCTTTCCATCTCGAAATAAGTAAGGGAATTATCGTTGAGTAGGCAAACATCCAGCTGCTCAATACCCTCTAATAGTGGAACTAAACAATCATTTGGAAGGTTAAAATCACCTCCAACGAGGAAGTCATCTTGGAATTGTGAAAACAAATTCAACCATTGTTGAATGGATAGATTAGGAAGATCGGGGGATCTATACAAGGATATAATTAAAATTGTGCCCTGATCTAAATATATTAATTCCGCATACCTCTAGAATATCGTGTCCATCGTTGATGTCCAATAATCTCCATGATGGATTATTTAAAATCCCTGTCGAACGAAGATGAAGACATCTCCTCCCCTACGCCCAATTCGATCGTTTCGGATTACGTCAAACCCCTGATAGTATCCTGGAGTTCCAACCATATCTCTGAAATGAGAATAATGTCAACTTCATTCGAATACGAAGACAGTTCTAAAATCTTATGTCTAATGCTTCTCGCATTCCATTGAACTATTGAGATATTATAGTCATTTTTAGAAGGTAAAACTGAATTGCGAGGTTTCCCAATATCCCCGCAATTCTTAATATGCAGGTCAACCATTTTAATCAGTCTCATCCATAGAGTGTCTTTATCTGGTGCTGCTGAGAGTTTGACCAGGAAGTCTTCCATTATTCCAGAGTCCATCTCCATCGGTTGGGAATGTCTTTTTTAAGAACGTCCACGAACGAAGAACCCGGACGAAGATTACGTTCCTGCATCAAACCTGTTCCAGGTTTCTCGAGAAGTTCCTTAAGTCCTTTTGAAGAAGAGCCTCCTGAGAAGTGGAAGTTTTCTGAAGATTCAGTAACGCTCTTCTTGCCTCCACATAGGAGATGTTATCCTTGTTAATGGATAGTTTAAATGTTTGGCATTTACTGCTTAAAGTATGGTGAGCCTCTCGAAAATTAATGCACTTCGACTTGTCGGAGCAAGAGTTACTTTTAATTAACGAATGAGCATTCCCACAATTAAAGCAGATATCCTCTTCCTTTGGACAACCTTTTTTGTGTGGCCAAATCTTCCACAGCATCTCCTGAATGGAGATATATAAACTGTAACCGGGAGACTAACCTTCCATATCCTAACAGCCTTGGGTAAATTTTGACCTTTAAATGTTACACATACACATGATTGGGAATCAACCCATTTTTTAATTGTTTTATCTTTCCTTTTAAGTTTGAAGAGATTATCAATTGAAATAGATGGATTCTCATATTTAATAGCCTCGTTCAATTCATTAAGAGTTATATCCAAAGAGATGCCTCGGATGACACCCTTACGTTGAACTCTATATCGTGGAGAAAGTAAGAAAGAAACGTAAAGAAAGAGACCCATCTTCTTAACTAGCTGATTCCTAACTGCAGTATTGGCTTCCTGAAAGGATTATCAAAGTAAACCATCCAGGTATTTCACAAGTGATGGGTAATAGAAACTTAATGTTTGCTTTTGATAATAGTCTAAAAGTTTCAATTACTGGAATTGATTTCGCGATAGCACGATCTCCCAATTTTCCAGCAAAAACAGAGTACGGACCTTTATTTAATCTATCGTAGAAGACAGTCGATTCCTCAATGGACGTACCAGGATCAGGCACAATGTTAGCTATCTTCGACTTTAGGCTGTTGGAAGAAACTTTTTCTTTATTTATATTTGACATTGAGTTATCCTTTTCACACTTGGATTTCTTTGAGGTTCTATTCTTGAGATATTTATTAGTAATAAAAGTAACCGCTGCGACTTGAGAATCAGAAAGAATCTCTTCCGCAGATGACTCAGTAATATGCCTTACTGACGGATCCAAAATAATGTCCGTCCCCTCCCTCCCTGGGGGGGAAACCTCTTCCCTGGACATAGCTTCCAGTTTGCCCTTCGAGGAAGGATCCAAAATATTTACATCTTCTTCTTCGGTTATGACATGCTGTCTTCATATTAATTTTTTCATTTAATAATAATAATTATTTTTTTTCATTTAATAATAATAATGTTAGTTAATAATGATAATTTTCTCAATATTTCTTACATTTAAAGTAGAACGTGTGCAAACAAAAAGTTTTAGTGATAAAATCTTATTTCTTGTTGACATTAGTAAATATGACGTAAAGATCACAATCACAATTGAAAAAATTGCATAAATGAAAAACTAGCAAATCTTCACGGGGAAATCTATGTGTCAATTTCCTTGAAGTGTATTGACGTCTTTTTTCTTTGTAATTTTTATTGACGTCCTTTTTGTGGTTTGTTATAAAACACTGTTATATGTATGTGTGTTATATATTTGCATGGTATTCGTTTACATCTTTTACTTTAAATATAAATATTTAATATTGAATACCATGTGCCAACGAGTCATAAGATAAATAAATGCATTTGATTAAAATTTTTGTATTATTCGCATCTTACGATCATTGATAATAAGAAATAATTAAATATGATTTCCCAATTCCATGGCATACTCGCTAACTTTTAACTTTATAATTTGTTTTTCTTTCTTCCGTGTGAGATTTGCTAGTTTATGACATTTATGCAATAATTTCAATTGTAATTGCGATCTTCCATGACATTGGGAAATGCATATTTCTTTTTCTTATTAAAAATAAATAAATTTATTTGGTTCGAAATTTATTTGTACAATGATCGATTTCTAAGACACTAATAATAAAAATAATAAAGAAAATGCTTTTGTACTTTTGTACACAAAATGTAAAATGAATTTTAAGTATGGTCTATATTTTTTAACTGTAGTTAAGTATGCTCTATTTTTTTGTAAAATTTTATTTGTTTGACAAGTTTTTTACTTTTCTGTTAAATGCATTGATTGTCTTTTCAGCACGATTTTTATATCGTGTACGGGAATATATTTTAACAGTTAATAAAAACTTTAATGCTTGTATGTGATGATTATAACACTTATCATTTATAAATTATATTTTATAATTTATTATTTATATTTAAAAAATTCAGCATGCACTTTATTTGTTGCATACATACCCTCATTTGCAATCTTCTCAAGGACCTGTGTGGATGCCCAATAATGTTGCCACGTACAAGTAAAATTCATCAATTGTGTTTTGATGACATCAGTAAAGAGGCTTGTTGGTCGTGCTAATTTCGTAACTGTTGGAGCGTCCTCATCTGCGTTGGGATATTCACTATATTCGATATATTTTTCGTTTGGCGTCGCGTCTTCTATTGGCGTTTTCAACATTGTTGCACGACAGTTTTGACAATTATTTCTTTCGATACATCGTCGAGCCACATATCCTGCAAAAAATGTTATCGCATTTTCATCATAATTACTGAGTATACTTACATTTTCTGTGTCTAAATCACATTCTTTAAGAATGTTTGCATGTTTATTAAATAAATTTGTTATCGAGGCAATATCATCATCATCATCATTATCATCAATATCATCATCAATGAGAGCAACATTATTTTTACTCATACGATTTTCAACCGTCTTAATAAGCTGATTTGGTTTATTAATGAGAGCCTCACTTTCAAGACATTGCACATTTCCTTTATCACTTGTTTGAATGTAACCTGTGGAAATTATATGCCTCAATGACAATCGAATCATTCTTGCGGTTGGATTAGGATTAAATCCTCCACGTTGCCGAATTTTTTAAAACAAATGTTCTACTGCGTCTTGGTTGCATAAACCTGTTGCAAGTTCAAATCCTTCATTTTTACTTGCAAGTTCGTTATACAGAGAAAGAATTGCTTGTGTCGTTATGGCAAAACCTTTGAAGCAAGGAACTTGACTTATTTTATTCGGAAACTTGGACCATCCTAGAGACCATTGCATAAAGTTTGATAATAAATCTTCAATGTCAGGATTTTTTTTGACAATGGCCGTTTTCCACCAAATGTGACATTAATACTAATATGAATTACAAGCATCAATTATGTTGTTCATATGCTCTGCAAAATCAGCTTTCCAAGTACTTGAATCTAATTCTTTACCATCACCAGCTATTTTAATTGCAGCTGCGAATGTATGGCTAAATAATTGAAATGCTCTTTTTACATTCATCGCTTCAAAACAATTCGGACGAATGTGTGCTTGTGTAATATGAGATAATAAATTTGAGCCTCTTTTTGTCGCATTATCGATGCACCAGGTCTTTACAAAATCAGAATATCATGCGATTATTTCTCCTTTGCAATATATCTTGTCATGCTAATTCTAAGGAAACTCGCTAGTCTTTTTACTAAATGCGGAAAATCATATGAAGCATGATATTTTTTATTATTGTGCATGAAATATGGTTCTTGGACATCAACGTCTAGTTGACTATAAGTGGCTGGCTTGATTATTTGTACCTTGATCACATGTTACTAGTTTCACGTCAGCATTCGTTTCAATCAATTTATCCAGACACATCTTGACTAAGTGAACTATTTCATGTGATCTCATACATTTGCCTAGAAAAAAATATGCCAATGGTTGTCGCCATGAATAATGTGCATTTTTTCAGACTATCAAGGCAAAAGACAAAAACACATTTGGTTCTTTCTGTTTTTCTGCCCCTAGAAGTCCTAAATCAACAAGACTTTCTATCTGGTCCAGTTTTGAAGAATATTCTTCATAGCTTTTTATAGACATTTCATCCCATTTTAAAGCACACACTTTTTCTTCTTCAGGGATTTGTGCAATTTTTAATTTTTTAAATATAATATCACAATCCTGGTTTTATATTGTATTCTTCTATCCATCTTCTAATTGTTCTTTGTCTAGGAAAATTACAACCTGCTTTCTTTAAACGGCAAAATGCTGAGGCTGAATAATAATATAATTGCTTGGAAAGCATTTTCTCTTCTTCAGTATATCGTGTACGTGGCATATGCAATTGTAAATTTATTATGGTTTTTGCCACAGGATGTAATTCTTGTTCATTTATTAAATTCTGTAGCATTTCTTTTTTCTGTTTTTTCTTGTTTGATTTTTTACAATTCTGTGCCATACATCATAATGATGTTTTATGTGTTGATATTTTAAGCGTTTTATTTTTTGACGTAAATTGAAATTTTCTATTCTCAATGTTCTTATTATTGTTTTTGGATTGTTTTTTTCATTATATATTTCAGATTTGCTATTATCTTTGTTTTTAACGTTTTGATGTATAGGTGGCTCCAGATGCATCCATTCCATTACGTCTTCCTCCTCTGCAGACATTTCAAAATTTAAAATTGCAGGTCTGTATGTTCGCAGAGTACATTCTTTAGATATTTGTTCTTCTATCTTGTTTCCATTATTAGGAGAAAGTACTATTGTATATCTTTCTTTCACTTCAATATTTTGTTCATTTACGAGTGATTCAGCGTTATTATATGCAATTGGTATAGCATCTCGTACCAATCGTACTTTTGTTGTGTTTGTGAATGATGTGTCAGAGAAATGATCTTCATATAATTCCAATTTTCTAAGGGTATTATCGGATAGTTTATATAAATCAGTATTTCCTGTAACAGAAATATGACAAAATAAATGAAACTTACGATTACATGCGTGTTTACTTGAAGTATATACAGGATGTTCCATTTTAATTGTGCACCCCGATTAACATCACAGAAAGTGAAAGTTGAACCTTGAGTGAAGGTGCTAAAGTTATATGAAGTTAAACTTTTTTTTTAAATGAAACTCCCTATTTTTCATTGTTCGAGAGCTTTCTAAAACACTATAATAAAGTATTTTTTTTTTGTTAAATACTTTTCGAGTTATGAGGTTTGAAATAATTTTGTAATTTTATATAAACTATAAAATATTTCAATATTAGTTAAATATTCATTTAATATACTTAAATGTCCTCCTCGAAAACAAAATTAACGTCTTGGCATTTTTCGCAGAAAACAGTCAATCATGAAATAAACGAGTGAAAAGTTTAAAATGAATATCTTGTATGTACATTTATTATATTAATAAATTTATTATATTATTATATTAATTATTAACACGAAGATGACAATAACTGTCAAATAAAATGAATCATAACTCACTTAAAGAGGAAAGAGAATAAAGTTTGTGAAAATTGTAAAAGAATTTGAGTACATAGACCTTAGTTCCTGAAAAATTTACAAAAATTTTTTTAATTGAGCGTCCGCCCAGCAATACGTTAAATACATTTAGCAATTAAGTTGACCGCATTAAATTTTTGTAACGCCGTCGATGAGTTTGAATTCCCGCAATATCAACTTTTTTTTATAGAAATTACTATATTTTAAAATATAATTAATTTTATAATGTAATTTTATTTTGTAGCCTTAATTTTTCTTTGTTTTATAATAAAAATATTAATAATCAATACTAAATATTAAAAATATACATATATATATATATATATACATATATACAGGGTGTCCGATTCGTGAGGGACCACGAAAATGATGTAGATTGGGCTAAAAGAATAGTCCAATACCTTTGCAAAATTCGCAATAATTATTAAGTAATAAGCAAAAATGTCCCAGCGCATGAGAAGCGGTAGACCGTTTTTTGCTTATTACTTAATAATTATTGCGAATTTTGCAAAATGGTAGAGGACTACTACTCTTCTTAGTTTGACCCAATCTATCATCACTTTTCGTTTGGTTCCTCACGAATCAAACACCCTGTATATATTAAAAATAATTTAAAAATAACAAATTTGTTTTTTTAAATTATTTATTATAATTCAAACATTGTATTATGTTTCGGATGAAACTTTACATAAAAATATTAAATTCTTGAATGTCGCCAATAGATAAAATAAGATAACGTAATTTAAATCGACCACATTGGCACTTTATTGGTTGATAGAAAATCACGTTTCGACCATTGGTTTTGGTCCTTTTCAAGTGAACTACAAAGGTTTACAATATTATAAAAACAATATGAAGTGAATAAAAAAGGAGGAAAAAAAAAGGAAAAATTAATATATACGTTAATATAAATTAAGTATAAATTAATATATTAATATATCTTTATTTTCAAATAGCGCAAGACGCATGCGACATATTTGGATGCGTACAGACGAGAAAAACACTTTTTTTCCAGTTAGCACAAATCGCATTCGATATACTTGGATGCGTACAGACGAGAAAAATAATTTTTTTCCAGATAGCGCAAGTCGCATGCGGCATACATGGATGCGTACAGACGAGAAAAACACTTTTTTTCCAGATAGCGCAAGTCGCATGCGACATACTTGGATGCATACAGA
>JAPIVC010000782.1:0-26615 GCA_030586385.1 Camponotus fellah
GTCCTAAATTAAGAGGAAGAAGAAGAAGAAGAAATAGAGAAAGAGAGAGAGAAGATGATAAGGAGAGAGAGGGAGTGGGAGAGAGGGAGATGGAGATGAAAATGGAACATCTTCTATCGTAACATCCTGGAACTAATTTGTTGCTATTTTTCACTCCACTTTACCTACACTCACGCATACAACACACGAATCGTTCTACATACTATACTTTTATATATAACTTCTAATTTCGATTTCGAAGATTCAACAATGTTTTTTCGTATAATACAATCCAAGCAAACTTGTTTTTACGTTCATACAAACTATATAGCTTTTATATGAAGTACATATTATGACGAATTGACAGTTCGTCGACAATTCGAGACGCCATATTGAGATAAAAATGGATAAGGCAAACAGTAATTTCATAATTATTTCTCGTTTTTCATATAAAATCAAAGTTTTCTAGGATTATTTATGTATGTATTGCAATCCTACATAAATATTTTCAATTCTGTCAAATTAGTGCGACGAAAGACCAGAAGTACGAAAATGGTAATTTTGTCGATAATACAGTCGAGTACAGCATCCTCTTAATTGCCTGCGCCGACGTACAGTGGTAATTACCTCCACCGGGCGACTGTAAAATAGTCGGTACGGATCAGGCCCGCCCGGGGAAGTTCAGGGTGACGGGCGCGGAATCTCAACGGCCGGATTTGAACCTCGATGTAATATTCTTATTGTTTTCCCGTTTGTCTTAAAAATGGGCGCTTCGCGTCTCTGCCCTTGCCTGACCGATTTCATCGGGCGGGAAATGATGCATTTCGGGGTGCATCGTTACATTATCAATGATCGAAAATCGGTCATTGATAATAAATAATTAAAAATAAATAGGTGAAATACATAAATAAATAAATAGAAATAAATATTTAACATTAATATTTAATATGATAATAGTAAAAGTTGTTGTGTCTGGTGCGGCACGGGATGTGAGATAGCCGGGAGTTTCCAAATCCAAAAACTCTCAGAACCGAAATCACAAATATTATTATTATAATATTAAATTCTTGATCGCCAGTAGATAAAATAAAATAACGTAATTTAGATCGATCACACTGGCAATTTATTGGTTAGTAAAAAATCACAACCATTTAATATGTTAAAATGTTCCTTGACACGAGTGCCTAAATGTCTTTTCGCTTGGCCTATATATGAATTATTACAATTTTTGCAGTCTAATTTATACACGACTTCGGTCCTGTTGTAGATAATCTATCTTTTCTGCGTTTAAACAAAACGTTAAGTTTTTTTAGGCACATTATAGACAATATTAAGACCTATATTATTAAAAACGCGGCTAATCTCATCACTAAAGCCCTCCACAAACGATAAAGAAATATAACAAGGTGTAGCCGCATTATTACTTTCAGAATTTGTATTTACATTGTCACGATGTTTTAAAAAATCAAGTCTTTTTTTAATGTAACGGTTAATAATTTGATTTGGAAAACAATTGTTGAAAAGAATCTGTTTGACAATGTCGATATTCTTAAAATGAAATTGAACGTCTGATAATAAGATGGCGTGATCGACAAAATTATAAATGGTGTTCATTTTATATTTGAACGGATGCTTGGAATGAAAATTAATGTATCTTAGAAATAGGTTTTCTATATCCAATCGGTCAAAAGCCGACCGTCAGAACGAATAACCATGGTGTCCAAAAAACTTAACGTTTTGATTAAACGCGGAAAAGATAGATTGCCTACTAACAACAGGACTGAAGTCGTGTATAAATTAGACTGCAAAAATTGTAATAATTCATGTATAGGCCAAACGAAAAGACATTTAGACACTCGTGTCAAGGAACATTTTAACAATATTAAATTGCACGAAAGCAATCTACCTGTTATTAGCAGTAGCAAACATAAATTGGAATTCAATCATGACTTCGATTGGTCAATACCGATTATTTTACACAACGAAAGACACGTAAGAAAGACAGAAATTGCTAAAATGTTTTTTATAAAAATGTTTGACAACACGATTAACTTACAGAAAGACACTGACGCCCGATTTCTCCGACACATTTAACTTTAAGCCGAGTTTAAACTCAGTTTATTTTATTTTTGGATTTCTTCGACAACAAAGACACGATGATCGCCAAATGATCGCAGTTCAAGTTGAACGCTCAACAATGACCGTTCAACCTATTAACTTAGTTCAAACAATATATGTACGATGTATATATGTTGCAAAATGTTTCTTTGTACGCTTTTTTATATTTTCCCAACAGTTTCGTATTGCTTTTGATGTTCTATGTGAATAACCTCTGATGCATTAAATTTTTCAGTAACTTTTTCCCAACATTTATTCTTCAGAGATATTGTTTCGCTGTTGGTCTGTTTATTTTCTAATACATCTTTATATTCAGAGACCAACTCAACGAGAAGCATTTTTTCTGCTTCTATAAAATTAGTGTTCTTTTTTTTCCTGAAGAGTCTTGAATTTCTGCCATTATTGTTCATATATCTGTAATCTGTATACCAAGCTTGTCAAAACGTAAATGAACCGCAATAGAAACGAAAAACGGTTGAAGGTTAGGATCGAAACTACATATATTGTTTTCGTCCGATAGAACGAATAGAACTGGCCAATCATAGATGCAGAAGACTATAGCGTTAAGATTTCGAATGTAGTATAAGTTTAGTTGAACGAACCATTTTCATGTTTGAAGAAACGCAAAATTTTGTAAACCACGATCAAACCAAGATCAATTTTAAACGCAGTTTAACTAAACTCTGAGTTGATTGATGTCGAAGAAATCGGGTGTGAGAGTCTGAACAGTATTTATGATAGACTAATAAAGGCTGTTTAGTCTCTCTCCTTGTTTGTGAGCTGTAGGCTGACTTGACTATCTTGACATGTGATTTCTCTTTTCTCACTACTTATTGGTTAACTAAGATTTTGTACGTACATAATTTTTTCTTTCTTTTTCTTCTTTTTTTATTCACATTTTATTGTTCATAATATTGTAAACTATTGTAGTTCACTTGAGAAGAACCAAAACCCATGGTCAAAACGTTGTGATTCTTTCCAACCAATAAATTGCCAGTGTGATCGATCTAAATTACGTTATTTTATTATTATTATAACTTTTAACTTTTTACAAATATACATATACTCTCTTATCCTATTTTAGTCGGTTTCTTTTAAATCTTTTTTCCTTAAGATGGCCTTCCCTTAAGATTTCGGGTGTTGATAATTCCTTCAATGATTTGCGATTAGTCCACAGATTCGCACTATTTATCGAGTGATTTTCAATTAACGCCGCGGACTCGCGGTGAACGGTTTTTAACACCTCATTTTAGGGATATTTTTGGAGGGGATCGCCTAGCGACATGACCATATATGATGACCATATATGACCATATATGATTATGGAGGATTTTGAGTCTAAGTGCTAACGAAGGAGGTTCAAAGTCGAAAGTCCTTCTTTAGCATTTTTTGCGTTTCCGGCGAACTCTCGCGTGGTTCACTGAAGCAGCGGTTTTTACGCGATTCACGAACGTTCTATATGATATACTAATAAAATAAAGTTATAATCTCGCGGATTATAACATCCTTCCCCCGTTGGAAAAGAAAAACGGAGGTTCTACCGGAGTTTTTCTCTCTTCTAATTATACATATTTCTATCCGTTTTGAATACAATATTTCTCGTATACAATGTTTATTATAATTGTTTCTTATTCCTAAATTAAAATCTATTTATTTTAAAATCGTGTTCTCTTGCTTCTTTTTAATATTGGTTTGGCCATTCCATATGGTTTGTCAATTTTGTCTATTATTGTAACAATTGATCGTTTTGATTTCTTTTTCCTATGTTGTATTATTATCCATATTATTAGTATTACAATAATTATTATGGTTATTCCACTGGAAGCCATTGGATAAATGAATTCTTTTTTGTGTAAAGGAATTATTTTCATTGTTATTTAAATTGTTTATTTCTTTTAACTTGTTATTTAGTTCTTTCAATTCTAAAGGATTATTTATTACGTCTTTGAGTTTTCGTTCGTTATTTAATTCGTCAATATTTTGGGAAATTGTTATATTGAATTCTGGTAATAGTTTCTATATTTGTTTCATACACTACTCAAAAGAAAATAGGGAACACTTTTTGTATACCGAAAAATGGGCTATCTTCAAACGATTATAACTCAGCGAAAAATGATCGTACAAAAATTTTAAAAAAAGTGTTTTGAAGTTCGAAGTTTCAACTTTAACGTACAATCGATAGTTTTTAAAGATCTTTTTATGTTTTCACTATTATGCCCTAAAAAAGGACCGCTTTTTTCCTTAAAATTACGTATTTTTGACGTTTATAGTTAAATAAGAAAAATTCTCCCGATAAATTCAACTCAATTTCCAAAAAGCATGACATTTTCTCTACAAAATGCTTTTTTTAAAACTTTCCTATGATTTTTTTTGGCTAAGTTACATGACTTTGAAGTTAAACCTGTATTTTTTAGCAATTGTCGTTACTCGGCGAAAAATCATCGTACGACATTTTTAAAAATAGCATTTTCAAGCATGAAACTTCAGCTTTAACGCGCTATCGATAGTTTTAAAAAATTTCTTCATCTTTTCAGTCCTATGCTCTAAGAAAGAAACATTGTTTTTTCCTTAAAATTACACATTTTCGACATTCTGCAGTTGCTATAAAAAAATTTTTTTTTTAAATTTATATCACTCTCCGTAAAAGCAACTTTTTTTCTACAAAATTCTTTTTTTAAAACTTATCTACGATTTTTTTTGACCGAGTTACATGTCTTTAAAAACAATCTTAAATTTTATTAAAAAATGACGTTTACCGACGGCATTAGCGTTACCCAATGTGCATGGAGGTCACGTGGAGGTTGCCGGTCGGGTTTTGCACATCGTGTGTGTGTGTGTGTGTGTGTGTGTGTGTGTGTGTGTGTGTGTGTGTATTTAGTATTATGTATTGCCTCCTCTCTGCTCAATTACAGTAATCGCTCCATAATAATGAAAATATAAAAAGATCTTTAAAAACTATCGACTGTACGTTAAAGTTGAAACTTTGAGCTTCGAGGAAAACGCTTTTTTTAAAATTTTTGTACGATCATTTTTCGCTGAGTTATAATCGTTTGAAAATAGCCTATTTTTCGGTATACAAAGTGTTCCCTATTTTCTTTTGAGTAGTGTATATAATTGTTTCTGTTTGTATTGTCATGTCTTGTAGTTATCTTTCAGAGTAATTTGACCTAAATATCTTTTTATACTCAGAATGATTCTCGCATCTTTATCGTAATTTGTTGCTCGGATGTCGTTGAATAGCTAGATGTATAGTTGTTGTAACGTAATCCATATAGTGCGGTTTGTTCGTATATATATATTGCACTGTTCACTATTAACCGTGTTCTTATATACAATTTAATTTCGCATGGGGTATTCCTATTTACGTGATATATTGGTTGGCTTTTTTCGCACAAATATTGATTGTTATTATTTATACAATTGTTTAGGTTTTGTTTTGTTAAAATTACATATATGCGCATATATGTCTCTATTTATTGCGATTAATTTATTATCTACTTTCGTGTACGTAAATTTATTTACATAGTTGGTAACGGTATTACATTTAAAATATCATATATTTGTTGTGAGACTGTGGGAAATTTTAGTATTGTATATATAATTGTTTTATCGCAGTACGCGCTTACTTTCATATAATTTTCTATTGTTAACCATTCGTCGTATTTTATTTCGAACGGAAAGTATGAACATTGTAACTGTAACACAGCTTCTTTTAAATTGGAAATTATTTCATTTATTGGTGTCAATAGTGGATGTATTATCCCTTTACGTATGTATGTGAGGTATTCTAGAATGTCTGTCGCGTCTCTGATTAAATCTGTTAACATAGCGATAATTACAGTAAAATGATCATCTATTTTTTTTCGCGTCGAGTATTCTCTAATATAATGATTTATTAATTTGCCATGATAATCTAGTATGTTTTCCAATTTATTTAGATGAATTATGGTAGTGTTTAAAATTTTTATTTGATTTTTTACGACGTGTTTTAGTGTTTGTTGATTATTTTATAATAGTTGAATTTGCTCGTTTATTAATGTTCGATCATTCGCATCCATGAGCCCAAATAACGTTTCAGTTATCGTACCTACTCCATCTATCAGACCTCTGCGTCTGTCTGAAGATGTCTTATATAAGTCATATATAAGTCATTTATTAATTTTATTATTTTAGCTAGCGCATTACAATCATTATTGATAATGCTTTTTAAATTTTCGCACGTTCGTTTAATATTATTTTCAGATTTTATATTATTATATATTTCATTCGTTCGTTGAACATATTTATTTACTTGCCAGGTCTTATCATTTAGTTCAGTTATATCTAATTGTTCGAAATTCAGAAAAATTGTCTCAAACAAATCAGCGATTATAATTTCTAATTCAAATTGAACGAATTTCTAGAGACTTCGATGTAATAGAAAAACTCGAACGTTCGCCGTTTGTTGTTTCTGGTTTTCGCCGCACGCTATAAACATTTGGCAAAACAATGCCAACCGCCAGCAACATTAGCGAAGCGTATGGGCATGCGCGCCCATGCGTCACGATCAGCTGAACGCCAATCAGCTGATCAAAAAAGAGCACGCGCATGTCAATCACTAACGAATTGAAGATAGACCTCATCAGCGGCATGATGCGCGGCGCCCTGAGGTCACCGCCAAATTTTAAAGTAATTGGCCCACGTTCCCCCGGGCCCCAGATTTTACCTATAAAAGGCGGACTCCCCCGAAGTCTTGCACTTTTAGAGTCTCGCACCTTACGCCGCTTGCTAAACCGCTTTGAAAAACCGCTATCTAACAACCGACCGCTCATTTCCACGGACTCCGATTAATCGCACTGGACACTATTTTTTTTTTGAGTTGAATAAAGTCTGTCTTTTTGTGAACCGAGGTCAATTCTCTTTGCCAACACTCTCCTCATCCGCGCTGCGCTGTCGCGTGATTCTCTCGTGAACATTTCTGATCCTTCGAGCCGGATAACATCCGCATCCGCAGTTCGCGAGTGATCTCCTTGTGCAGTGTCTGGAGTGTCAATCTGAAAGACAATAAACAAGGATGAGCACCGAACTAAGAGCACTGGTGGAGGCTCAGCACGAGATCCACGGCCGTATGTCACGCTCCGTGGACAACCTCCGGAAGATGGGCGTCACCAACATTACCCTGGGTGCGATCCAGACTCGTCTCACCATCCTGGACAGTCTCTGGGGAAAAATCGAGGCCCAGCACGAGCTCATCCGAACGGCCCTGAAAGACAGATTTAATGAGAATGAGTACGCAACGTCAGAATTCATCGACGCCGCGGAAATCACTTACGTGACACAGCGAAGTCGGGCTACGCCAACCGATTACACGGCGAGTCTTCCACCGCGCCCGTGACCGAAACTCACCATGAGCATACGCTCAAGACGTCGCTACCGCGAATCAAACTTCAGACGTTCTCCGGCGCGTATGGAGACTGGCCGGCGTTCCGAGACATCTTCTTCTCCATCATAGGGGATAATCGGTCCATTTCCGACGTCGAGAAGCTGCACTACCTTCGCACCAGTCTACAGGGTCCTGCGGAAAAATTAATAAAATCATTGCCAATCGTCGGGGGCAATTACGAACGGGCCTGGTCAATTCTGAGCACTCACTATGAGAATAAGCGGGAACTTATTCGCGTTAACTTCGCCACTTACACTTCCGTGCCGAAAATGAAGGCAGCGACCGCAGATGAGCTCAGTCGCATTTACAACGCCGCGACGACAGCCATTAACGCTCAGGAGAGCATCAACAGGCCCATTGCCACCCATGGAATGGACCTGTTCAACCACTTACTTGTAGAGCGATTCGATCCACAAACCCGCATGGACTGGGAGTCCTCCATCCGCGATTCCGTCGACCCACCAAGCATCGACATCCTGATGGATTTCATGGCAAAGCGGATTCTCACATTGAACGCTGTGCAGTCGAACTCCGTCGCGAAACCCGGGGCACCCTCACGATCCGCGAGATCACACTTCGCGAAACGCGTATCCGACTCTACAACTTGCGCCGCATGCAAGGAGAAACACGCACTCATGCCCGGAGTTCAAGGCGAAAACCGCGAGCGAGAGAAAAGCCTTCGTGGAGACTCACAAGTTGTGTTTTAACTGTCTCGGCAATCACTTTCTGGCTAAGTGTCAGTCCGAGAAAACCTGCCTCTCGTGCAAGTCTCGGCATCACACACTGTTGCACGACACTCACACAACACCCGGCGAAGCGAACTCGTTGTCCGTCTCACGTTTCGCGTCAGACTGCAAGGCGATCCTCCTCGCCACCGCACGTATCACTATCACCGACCATCACGGGAAACATCAGAACGTCCGCGCACTTATTGATCAGGGTCCAATCTCTCTGATCTCCAGAGTCTGGCACAACGCCTGCGCCTTCCTCGAGACCGCTCCGCACTGATGATCTCCGGAGTTGGAGGAGCGTCCGGAAAAACTCGCGGCAGGCTGTCCCTCTCCTCGGATGTAACAGGAGCCACGCTCACAGTTCTGGCGTACGTGCTCCCCCGCCCCTCATCGTACCCGGGTCCCAGGCAGCGTCACATGGGCCACACATTCGCGGCCTTTCTCCTGGCGGATCCACAGTCTGGATCGAGATCCGATAGAGATACTGCTCGGCGCGGACGTGTACTCCGCGATCCTTCAGGAGGGCCTCCGCAGAACGCACGGACGAGCCCATCGCTCAGCGGACCGCATTTGGATGGATCCTGTCCGGTGGTCTAAGGGCCACGGCCCCAAGGAACCCCCGCCGTCCAACAATGCACCGTCGATCAGCAGTTGGGTGATCTGGTGCAGCGGTTTTTGGGAGCAGGAGAGAGTTCGTCACTCCCATTACCCTCACTCACGAAGACCAGAGGTGCGAGGACCTCTTCACCCCGAACACACGCACGACCACAGGGCGGTACGTCGTGAGACTGCCGTTCACAGGACCACCGCCATCTCTTCCGGAGCCCGCCAGCCAGCCGAGCGTCTGCTTCACGCAATGGAGCGCCGCTGTCAGAGGGACGCTCAGTTCGGCCATCTCTGTCGCAGCTTCATGCAGGGTCGCGAAGATCTGCAACATATGGAGGTTGTGAACCCGCAGACAAACCAGAAAGCACGCCAAAGGTGCTACTTATCCCATCACGGAGTGTTGCGGGAAGGAAGTGCCACAACAAAGCTGCGGGTCGTGTTCAACGGCTCGCAGCACACAACCTCGGCCTTACTCAACAGCCATCTCCTGACGGGCGCCAATCTGCTGCCAGCTCTCGTCGACGTTCTCCTTCGCTGGCGCTGGCACCGCTACGTTTTCGTGGCGGACATTGAAAAGATATACCGCCAAATCCTCCTTCACCCGGAAGACCGCGACCACCAGCGGATACTCTGGCGGCACCGTGTCACCGACGATATCCGCGAATATCGCCTGAGAACCGTCACGTATGGCTTGGCGTGCGCGCCATTCTTGGCCATGCGAACTCCACGCCAGCTCGCCGACGACGGGTCAGCACTTTCCACGAGCCGCTGCGCTGCGCCACGTTGCATACGTGGACGACGTCGTCACCGGAGCGAGCACAATCACCCAAGCCACCACGGTCCAACAGGAACTCCGCAGCCTCTGCACGGCGGGCGGGTTTCCGTTGAGAAAGTGGACGGCAAATGAGCTCAGCATTCTGGCTGGAGTACCTCAAGAGCACCGAATCCATCTCTCACTCGTGGTCACTAGATAGTCACGCCACCCTAGGTCTTCACTGGCACCCGGCCAGTGATCACTTCACTTTCTCGGTGCGGCGCGTCACTTCGACGACCTCACTAAACGACGCGTCCTGTCCGAAACCGCACGACTCTTCGACCCGCTGGGATGGCTCACTTCAATTACAATGAGCCAAGATTCTCATCCAGTCTATCTGGCTAAAGGGACTAGACTGGGACACCTCACCTTCCGCCGGGGACACATCGTCGTGGAGGAGCCTCCTCCCCGAGCTTCCCGCTGCTGAACCGCGTCAAAGTTCCTCGCTGACTGGGCAGCGACGATCCTCAAGCACAAGTCGAACTCCCGGGTTCGCCGACGCCTCAGGCGGGGATACGCTGCGGTGGTGTACCTGCGCTCTACCACGAAGGGTCGTACCACACTCCACTTGCTGGCTGCCAAGGGCAAGGTCGCCCCTGTGAAGCCAGTGTCTCTGTCCCGACTCGAGTTGTGCGCGGCTACCCTCTTGACAAACCTCACGATTCACAGCACTCTTCTAGGTCTGTCCGCAGCTCCCAACCTTCCTCTGGTCGGACTCCAGGGTCACACTCCACTGGATTCACGGACACGCCTCCCGATGGAAGACTTACGTCGCCAACCGAGTGGCGCACATCCAGGTCCAGCTGCCCGAGGCCCGATGGCGGCATGTCCCGGGAAGGGACAATCCAGCTGACTGCGCCTCCCGAGGAGTCCTACCGAATGACTTAATCAGCCATTCACTCTGGTGGACCGGACCACCCTGGTTGCTGGACGACGAGTCACTTTGGCCAATCAATGACTGCAGTTCACCGGACGCGAACCTGCCGGAGCAACGAGCCGTCGGCTCCCTCACTGCCGTCGTCAAGGCCGTTACCGAGCCAGATGCTTGACGCTTCTCGTCGCTGCACCGGTTGCTCAGGGTGACGGCCTGGTGTCTTCGATGGCGCCGAAGGATCGCCCGAAGGGCACAAGACACCACGGGCACCACACTGACACTCAATTCACACGAGCTGGATCACGCACTTCTAATATGGGTCCGAACGTCACAAGCACTGCACTACACCAACGAAGTCTCACTGCTGAACAAAGGGCGAGCTCTTCCACTTCGCAGTTCGCTCACAAAATTGAGCCCATATTTCGACGACAACGGCCTGATGCGAATCGGAAGCCGATTGAAACACGCCGTCCTGTCGCACGACGAACGACACCCTCTAATTGTCCCGCCGAACTCCTGGCTGGCACACCTTTTGATAGAATCTTGCCATCGTCGCACCTTGCACGGAGGAGTGCAGCTCACATTAGGGGTTCCCTTCGCCAACGGTTTTTGGGACCCCCAAGATCGATCCGTCGTGAAATCCATCGATGCATCACCTGCACCGATGGGAGAGCCGTCGCCCCTCAGCCTTTGATGGGGTAATCTCCCTCGAGAACGGGTCACTCCAGCATGCCCATTCCTGAGAGTCGGAGTTGACTACGCCAGGCCGATCCCCACCAGGGGCGGGGCAGCGGGGCAAACAAGGGTTTCATCGCTGTGTTCGTCTGCCTCAGCAAGGCCGTCCATCTCGAGGCCACCAGCGACTACTCGGCGGAGGCGTTTTTGTGCCTTCCGCCGCTTCGTGTCACGACGGGGACTCTGTCACGAGGTCTTCTCCGTTGCGGCACCAATTTCGTCGGGGCGAGTCGCGAACTCCGAGACATGTTTCGCGCCTCAACGACCGACGGCCGGCGCATCGCTCAGGCAACAGCTTCCGACGACATACGATGGCGGTTCAACCCACCTTC
This sequence comes from Camponotus fellah, assembly GCA_030586385.1. Taxonomy (NCBI): domain Eukaryota; kingdom Metazoa; phylum Arthropoda; class Insecta; order Hymenoptera; family Formicidae; genus Camponotus; species Camponotus fellah. Next base: position 11,612 of record JAPIVC010000782.1, read on the forward strand.
TGCACCTCATTTCGGAGGACTGTGGGAAGCAGCAGTGAAGTCCATGAAGCATCACCTCCGACAGGTCATCGGTGGGCAACGCTCACCTTCGAGGGTGGCCACGCTCCTTACTCAGGTGGGGCGTGCCTCAACTCGTCCACTGCAGCCACTAACGGACGATCCGGACGATGTGGCTCCACTTACACCCGGACACTTCATAATCGGCGCACCTCTTATGGCCGTTCCCGAGCCGTCGCTGACCACCGATCCGGACAACTCACTTTCGCGGTGGCAACTCCTGACAAAAATGCGTGATCACTTTTGGGAGCGGTGGTCGCGCGAATACATTCAGTCACTGGCCTGCCGACCGAAGTGGCAACAACCCGAGACCGGCCTCAACGTCGGCGATCTGTGCCTCCTTCGGTCAGAAGCGACACCTCCAATACGCTGGCCGCTCGCGAGGATAACCCGACTGCACCCGGGAGACGACGACGTGACCCGTGTGGTGACCATCTGCACTGCATCTTCGGAGCTGGTTCGACCTCTCGTCAAAATCGTCCTCCTGCCGAGAACCAACACTGCACCACCTTCGTCGCCTTCGGAATCGTGAGCCGACCTGCTCGTCACGTTCTTTCAACCGCTCGCGTAATTGCGCCGTTCGCATTAATTCTCATGCGTATAATATTTCCGCGAATATACCTCGAGCAATTCACGATAATGCTCTTGACACGAACTCGATTCAACGTACAGTTCGCATGCCGTCTCTCTCCTTTTTTTTCTTCTTTCATTGATCACCTCCACTGCACATTGCACATAAATCTTGAATTTCATCACATTCACGAAAATCTGCACGTCATTCACTACAAACACACTACTTGTTCTCGCAATGGACTCACCCACACTGAGCAGCACGTGTCTCAGCATGACGTCACCGCATTGAGGAACCGCGATCTTCGATCCATTTAATCGAACCGTCCGCAACACCTGCTTGGGCCCGCACGCACTCGAATTTCGTCACGTACTGACGAGGCGGGCGGGATGTTCGAAATTTAGAAAAATTGTCTCAAACAAATCAGCGATTATAATTTCTAATTCAAATTGAACGAATTTCTAGAGACTTCGATGTAATAGAAAAACTCGAACGTTCGCGTTGTTTCTCGTTTTTTGCGCCGCACGCTATAAACATTTGGCAAAACAATGCCAACTGCCAGCAACATTAGCGAAGCGTATGGGCATGCGCGTCCATGCGTGCCACTCAGCTGAACGCCAATCAGCTGATCAAAAAAGACGCGCATATCAATCACTAACGAATTGAAGATAGACCTCATCAGCGGCCAATGATGCGCGGCGCCCTTTGGAGGTCACCGCCAAATTTTAAAGTAATTGGCCCACGTTACCTCGGGCCTCAGATTTTACCCGGTATATAACGGGTACCACGGGTGAACTCCCCCGAAGTCTTGCACTTTTAGAGTCTCGCACCTTACGCCGCTTGCTAAACCGCTTTGAAAAACCGCTATCTAACAACCGACCGTTCATTTCCACGGACTCCGATTAATCGCACTGGACACTATTTTTTTTTGAATTGAATAAAGTCTGTCTTTTTGTGAACCGAGATCAATTCTCTTTGCCAACATTCTCCTCATCCGCGCTGCGCTGTCGCGTGATTCTCTCGTGAACATTTCTAATTATATTACTAATTTCCAAGTTTTCTTGATTTGGTGTAGGTGTCCGATTTTCTCATAGTAAATTCCTGGGTTATGTTTGAATTCTTCAATTTCAAACGGAAGACGGGTTTCGTCTTGCTTGGTGAGAACGAGGTTGATCCCTAGTATTAGCGTTCTGTAATAATATATATTGACTATTATATTATGCACTCTGCTAGTGTCATTTTTATTCTTTTCTCGTTAGTTTATCAGTGTGGGATTAGTTTTAATCTTTCTTGACTAGTTTTGTTATACATTATATTCTTTTGCGAGCTTCAGTCTCTCGCTATCTTTGCTCGTAATAAGAAGGTTACAAAGATACAATGTCGGATGTGAGCTATCCTTCCTCGTCGGAGGAATTTGAATTTAATAATGATGGTGCTGTGCCGGAAGTGGCACGAGATGTGTCCGGTAGCCTGCCTCTGTCGCGCGACCGATTCGAGCGGGCATGCGAGTGCGTTTAGTAGAATTCATCGAATTGATGTTGCGGGTGCCTGCCAACGAGAAGGTGCCTCTTTTATCTATCGGACGGGCTTGTTACCGTGTATATGTACAAGAACCGTATAGTTTGTCAGTGCGGTTGGATTTATCCACCGGCACTCGGCAGGTCCGTCCTGTAGTGCCGTGGACGTCATCGGATCTTCCCGGACTGTGGGCACGTCTCAGCTTTCAGCGGCAATTGAACCGCCGCAACCGACTGGCCTGTGAGCGCCAGATAGCGGGGTGTTGCAGCCTCCTTCCCGGAGGTGTATCCGTAATTATTAAGTACTTTATTTTTTCGCAATAATTTATTTTTTTGACAAGATTCGCATCTTGCAATATATCGTTCTTTCATTAAGCCTTTCCAGTTATGTTGAAGTCGAATTCTTTTAGTTGTCCGTTCTATTCCTTGATGCCTTCCTAGGTGCATTGTGATATTCAGAGAGTATTTGCTTTTTCTCCTCTTCCGTATATGTTTTCGCTTGTTCACTGCTTGCTTCGTTTTCTTGTTCTTTTTCTTCTCCTTCTTCTTCTTTTAAGATCTTCTTCTTATTAAGATATCATGATTATTATTTTCCTTTGAAGTCCCGGTATTGCATTGCAACTTAAGGCGTCGGCATTCGCTCGTCCGGCCTTATGTATGATTTCGTAATATTCTTCGAGTTTTAATCTCCACCGGATTAATCTTGAGCCGGGGTCATTTACGTTAAATAACCATATTAGTGGTTTGTGATTCGTCACAATTTTATCGCCGTTAATTTTGACGGGTCTGGCGATATTCCATTTTCGGAAATAAATATGCCCTAAACAGATTACTTCTTTGCGTAGAAATTCGCACTTTTCCGGCTGCAATTTTAAATTAATCTTTCGCAGTCTTTGTAATACTTCTTTTAGACGTTTATTATAATCTTCTAAGCTCGATCCGTATATTACAATGTCATCGAGGTAGATCAGGCATCTAAGTCCTTGTATTCCTGTTAGGACCGAATTCATCAGTCGTTGCTGGCGCATTTTTTAATCCGAACGGAATTCGATTAAATTCGTAATGTCCGTAGGAAGTTGAGAAAGTTGTTTTATTTCTATCCCTTTCAGCCATTGAGATTTAGTGAGATTTAGTCCTGACGCTAAATCTAACGTGAAATATTTCGCATTTCCCAGTTGATCTAAGATATCAGGTTATATTAGGCAATGAAAATGAATCGCCTATAGTTAGTTCATTTAGCTTCTGAAAATCTATTACTACTCGGAGCCTTGGTTTTCCAGTTTCGTCTGCTTTTTCGGTACTACTAATAACGACGTGTTCCATTGTTTTGTGCTAGTTCGAATAATTTCATTTTTTAGCATGTCTTGGATTTGTTTATTTACTTCCGTCTTATGCTTCTCGGGTAACCGATACGGTTTCACGTTCATAGGTGCGGTGTCGGCACGCGTACTTATCTCATGCTCGATCGTCGCGATGCATGTCAATGGTGCTCCTTCTAAAAAGAATATTTCACTAAATTCTTCACAAATTTTTAAGAGTGTTTGCTTCTCTTCTTTATTTAAGTGTTGAGTTCGCAGTAGTTGTCAAATACGCTGGACTCACGGGGTGTTGATTTTACTCATCGTCCCCGATTTTATTGTATTTATTTCGGTTGTGCTTGTTTTATCCTCCATGTCCTCCTCTGTGACAATGGGTTTCATTTGTACCCTCACAAGGATGAAATATGAAATCGGTCGTATAAGAATATTTTGGTCATTTAGAAGATATTAAAATCTGAAGCGGTGCTTTCCTAATCATTGCGTTGGCTTGTTTCGTTTGTACTGGTGAATATGGGAAACAAAAATCGCATAAAGGGTAACTTTGTCATTTTTAAAAATATTCGAAATCTAAAAGCGGGTGCTGTTTCCTAATCGTTTGTACCCGTTTGTACCGCCTTTCATTTCATTTGTACCCTCACAAGGATGGAAATATGGAAAATCGAAGAATCGTATAAGAGATATTTTGGTCATTTTTAAAGATATTCAAAATCTGAAAGCGGGTGCTGTTTCCTAATCATTTGTACCCGTTTGTATCGCCTTTTGTTTCGTTTGTATCCTCGGGGGTGGAAATATGGGAAATCAAAAATCGCGTAAGGGGTAACTTTATCAGTTTTAAAGGTATTCGAAATCTGAAAGCAGGTGCTGTTTCCTAATCGTTTGTACCCGTTTGTACCGCCTTTCGTTCCGTTTGTACCCTCACGGAGGATGGAAATATGGAAAAATCGAAAAATGGCGTAAGGGATAACTTTGTCATTTTTAAAGATATTCGAAATCTGATAGCAGGTGCTATTTTCTAATCGTTAGTACCCATATTTCAATTCCTCATGAGGGTACAAACGGAACGAAAGGCGGTACAAACGAGTACAAACAATTAGGAAACAGCGTCCGCTTTCAGATTTCGAATATATTTAAAATTGACAAAGTTACCCCTTACGCGATTTTTGATTTCCTATATTTCCACTCTTGTGAGGGTACAAACGAAACGAAAGGCGGTACAAACGGGTACAAACGATTAGGAAACAACACCCGCTTTCAGATTTCGAATATCTTTAAAAATGACAAAGTTACCCCTTACACGATTTTTCGATTTAAAAATTAATATACTGAAATAAAGGTCCGTTGGATAAAATCATTAAACAAAGAACAAATAAAGGCTACATGGACCAGCGCAAAAGTTGAATAGTGCGAAAAATTAAACGGTAGATTTAAAATTTAACCACCGAAAGAGATGTTTATTTAAGTTAAACAAGACAAACGCTGCATTTCGATCATAGACTTACTAGAATAGACTGCTCATGAGCGTTTATTATGGGGGTCCGTGACTGAGAAAAGGATAACTGTCGTTAATATGAGTTTCTATCTCTTTCTAGTGGGCGTGACTTAGCTCACATCGACAATACGCATACTATTACACTCACGCTCTGACACCGTTATTGGTCACTATACTTCCCCAGTACTCTGCATTGAAAAGAGATAGAAACTCATATTAACGACAGTTATCGTTTTCTCAGAGACGGATATCCCCACTACCTTCATGAGTAGTCTATTCTAGTAAGTCTATGGTTTCGATCCCATTCGGATCCTTTTCAATGTCAAAACACGAAAGTGATAAACAAAATTAAATTAAATTAACAGTCATAGATATAATATAAATAAAGAACGCAATTCAAATTAAACGGTAAAAAGAAGGTCAAAAAATCAGAAGCACATAAAGACGGATGGTTCAAAAAATTAAATAAAATTAAAAAATCAAATAAAACACGCAACGCATTAATATTGATTGTCCGAATGACGTTGAAAGCCGAACGCAAAGAACGCTCCATATTCTACGTGTGTCGTGGAAAACCAACTGCTCCCCTCGGAAGACAAAAGCCGTGAAAGAACTCCCACACAGGTTCAAAATTGATTCCAAGTGATAAAAAGGCCAGAGATGCCAAAATCAATGACCCTTTAGAAAGTAATGGTCCATGTTATGTGAGAAAACTTTGATAAACGTGACAAGCTACAGGAAAAAGAAAAAGAAAAGAAAAAATATAAAAAATAGAATGCGAAATAAATAATAATCAATTGGAAGCAAGTAGAGTCCATAATCAGTTTTAAGGAAATCAAAAATTGATTTCCTTAAAACTGATCATGGACTCTACTTACTTCCAATTTGATAACGTTATATATAAACAGATCTTTGGCACTCCCATGAGTTCTCCACTCTCTCCGATACTGGTGAACATTATTATGTCGGATTTAGAGGATAGAGCAATTTCGTCTCCCTGTCCCCTTTCCTTTTTATATACGCTATGTCGATGACATTATCCTTGCCGCTCCTCAACATTATATCCAATATATTTTCCATGTTTTTAATTCTCTTTACAATAGATTACGTTTTACCATTGAATATTCAAATAACAATAGTATAAACTTTTTAGACACAACTATAATTATCAATAACAATTATATAGAATTTAACTGGTATAGGAAACCGACTTTTTCAGGGAGATTTTTACCTTTTTTCTCACATCATCTATCACATAAAAAAGGGGTCATCATTGGATTGACTGACAGAATTTTTAAACTTTCTCATCCACGATTTCACAATGACAATTTCTCTTTTATTATTTCGACTTTATTGAGTAATGGCTATCCTATTAACTTCATTTTTCATACTATTTCTTAAAGACTAAAGTTCTTAATTTCTAATAGTAATAATAACACTAGTGCTTCTTCCCAATCCCCTTCCTATTCTACTCCTTTTTTCATCATTCCTTTTTCCTCAAGTTTCCCAAGAGGTTTTGTTTCTAATATAAAGAGTTACACGAACAGAAGATTGGCTTTTACTGTGAACAACAGATTAAAATCCTTTATTAAATTGTATAAGGATCCGGTATCTAAATTCGACCACGCGAATGTTATCTACAGAATCAGCTGTTTGGATTGTGATGCTACGTATGTGGAGCAAACCAAAAGAAAATTATTGATTAAAATTAAAGAACATCGATCCGATATCAATAAAGTAAAGTCTGGTGCTCTCTCGGTTGTGTCCCTCCATAGAATGGATGGTCATGAGATTGATTGGGAGAACGTCTCTATTTTGGAGGAAGAACCGGTTATAACAAGAGATTGATCGCGGAGATGGTTCACATTTCTAATCAGAGACATAGCATTAACATTCAAAGTGATACTGATTTCTTAGATAAACTGTATTTGCCGATTATAAAAAAGTTTTCGCGTTAAATGTGTTCGTAAAAATTTCTCCTCTATCTTTGGTTCTTGTTTTCTCTTTTTTTATGACGGTTTGCTCTTTTCTCTCTTTTTCTTCCCCCTCCCCCTTCTTTTATATTTCACTCGTCTCGGCGATTAGACCCTCAGTCAGTGCCGCCAGAAATGAGCCCCTGCACGCTCGGCACGGACACGCACACAAAGAAGGGGGGCCGTGTACGTGTGGCGCTCGGCGCTCGGCTACCTTCGGCTCGGCGCTCGGCTACTTTCGGGCGGCTTCGGGTAGTAGAGGAGCGCCGACATATAATCTACTGTCTTCTCTCTCGCGCTGTAGCTATAGCTAACGCCTCGAGAATCCCATGTTAGCGGTTCGATCTATTTATGAGATCTCGCGTAAAAACTTGTAAAATTTACACGTAAAATTTAATAAATCCTTAATCCTGTAAAAATTTAAATAAATTAAATAAATATGTATATAATAAAAGATGAAAAGAGAATAAATTATAAAAATCCACTCTTGGCCAACGTGTACATTTTTCTCTTAAGAAATAAATGTAATTAGTTTTATATATCATGGATTACATGTCTAAGCACTTGATATAAAAATAATATATGTATTTTAAACACATGTTTTATACACAATAGACATTAAAAACAATAGGACTTTATGATATTATTGAGAAATATCTTATACTATATTTAAAAGGGGAATGTCTTATTTAAAATAATTTAAAAAATACAATTTTATAGTTAATTATATAAATACATATTTATAATAAGTATATTTATATTTTTTATTCTTAACAAAACAATTTTAAAGTTAACTCTTTTGTTATTTTATTGTTTTATTGTTTTCTATTTTATTTTTTTTAATAAGAAATGAGTATGCCGATCTGTTATGTAATATGTATCAGAAGGAAATTGACCGGATTTTGCAAATCATGTGTGTGTGTGTGTACACACACACACACACACACACACACACACACACACACACACACATACACACATATATACACACATACATACATAACTTACATATATACATACATATACATGCCAGCATATGAATATTTAGATTTAATTTGTATTTGGTTTATGTAAATTGATTTAATGCATTTTTGTGCAAAATTTAATGATAATTAAGCATTAGTTTTCATACTTTTTCAAAATGAAAGTATAAACCTATTTTTCTTCTGAATATGATTTTTCAAAATACATAAACATGCGTACGACCACCACCTTCTCGCGGTTTCCGTTGAGCAACAACATGTACGTTGTTTATTTATAAATTGATAAAATATTGTACATGCTATTACAATATTATATTATTTATTAGAAAATATTTTATATGTTAATATTTTCTTTATATTCCTTTATATTTTATTAATCTTTATATTCCTTTATATTTTATATCTATCTCTTTACATTTATTTCTTAAGAGAAAAACGTACACGTTGGCCAAGAGTGGATTTTTATAATTTATTCTCTTTTCATCTTTTATTATTCCATATTTATTTAATTAATTTATTTAAATTTTTACAGAATTAAGAATTTATTAAATATTACGCGTAAATTTTACAAGTTTTCGCGCGAGATTTCATAAATAGATCGAACCGCTAACATGGGATTCTCGAGCTATAGCTACAGCGCGAGAGAGAAGGAGACAGTAGATTATACGTCGGCGCTCCTCTACTATCCGAAGCCGCCCGAAGATACCCGAGCGCCGAGTGCCACACGTACACGGCCCCCCTTCTTTGTGTGCGTGTCCGTGCCGAGCGTGCAGGGGCTCATTTCTGGCGGCACTGCCCTCAGTTCGGCGCCTTACATCGGAACGCTAAGTCGTGCTTAACTTGCTCTCCCTTCGGGCATGTTTTGTATTCCGCGATTTCTTTTCTTTCAATTTAAAGACCGGTATGTAATCAAATCTTATTCTAATAATTTTTTTAATTTCAACTTTAATCATTATGTAGGATTTATTTCTGTTTGTTAGTTTAATGACATATTTCGCATTCTATTTTTTATATTTTTTCTTTTCTTTTTCTTTTTCCTGTAGCTTGTCACGTTTATCAAAGTTGTCTCACATAACTGGACCATTACTTTCCAAAGGGTCATTGATTTTGGCATCTCTGGCCTTTTTTTCACTTGGAATCAATTTCGGACCTGTGTGGGAGTTTTTTCACGGCTTTTGTTTTCCGAGGGGAGCAGTTGGTTTTCCACGACACACGTGGAATATGGAGCGTTCTTTGCGTTCGGCTTTCAACGTCATTCGGACGATCAATATTAATGCATTGCGTGTTTTATTTGATTTTTTAATTTTATTTAATTCTTTGAATCATCCGTTTTTATGTGCTTCTGATTTTTTGACCTTCTTTTTACCGTTTAATTTGAGTTGTGTTCTTTATTTATATTACATCTATGACTGTTAATTTAATTTAATTTTGTTTATCACTTTCGTGTTTTGACATTGAAAAGGACCTGAATGGGATCGAAACGCAGCGTTTATCTTGTTTAACTTAAATAAACATCTCTTTCGGTGATTAAATCTTAAATCTACCGTTTAATTTTTCGCACTTCAACCTTTGCGCTGGTCCATATAGCCTTGTTCTTTGTTTAGTGATTTTTCTATTTCCCATATTCCCACCCCCGTGAGGGTACAAACGAAACGAAAGGCAGTACAAATGGGTACAAACGATTAGGAAATAGCACCCGCTTTCAAATTTCAAATATCTTTAAAAATGACAAAGTTACTCCTTATCGCGATTTTTCGATTTTTTATGTTTCCACTCCCGTGAGGGTACAAACGAAATGAAAAGCGGTACAAATGGGTACGAACGATGCTCAATCAAATGGCATTTTGAAAATCGCTGTATCTTAAAGTGGGGTGATGGCAATTTTTTCACCCCCTTGTAAGTCCCACCCCTTTGAGGTACAAACGAAATGAAAAGCGGTACAAACGGGTACAAACGATGCTTAATCGAATGCTTTTATTAAATTTATGTTTTTTAAAAGTCGGGTGCCAAGTTCACACAGGTCACCGTAAAAGCAAGTGAAATTTAAAAGTCCGCGATTTCTGAGCGTGCCAGCGCGATTGGCAAATAGATTCGGACTTGTAACTTCGATAGCAGAAGAAGCTGCTCGCGATATTCGTAGAAGCGTGCGAAAAAATTTAGAAGAACATTATTCGAGTTCCGATTCATCCGAAGGACACGAACCGCATAATAACGATAATTCAGTATTAGACAGATCAAGTCGCGTTACAGTAAGAAGAAATTACTCGCCAATATTCGTTGATATTAATTTATTCGAGCCACGAGCGCAAATAAATATGGATATCGACGCCGTCGATAGAGAAATCGAACGCCTGCGAGAGCAACAGGCCGGACAAACGTCGCGAACTATGAAAACGCCGGTCGCCTGGTCGAAAGCACTTGTAATATGTTATTGGATGAACTCATACATAGTTTTCGAGAAATGCAAAAAGAAATACGAGATTTACGCGAACAAGTGCGAAACGTACATATTAAACAAAGAAACTCTAACGAACCACAAGCAAATATTAATGTCCCACACGTGACATACGGACATACCAAACGCGATTAGGACGTAGCCCCACACTATCTACCATCAATGATCTCCGAATTTGGCGGATCATCGCGACAAAAATTGCAAGAATTTTTAAATGCATGTACATATGCGGTACAAAATATTAACCCCGCAGACGAGGAATGATTAATGCAAGCAACCTTATATACTAAATTGAAGGGAAAAGTCATGCAAGACTTCGAGACGCGAAATATACAAACGTTCGAAGATTTAAAACAACAACTTGAAACGTGCTATCAAGCAAAACAAAACGACTCACTTGCAAATAGAGTTTAACTCGCTAAACAAAAATCAAGTGCGCATGCATTCGGACAACGAGTCGCGAAATACTAGCCATGAAATTATATGAGTCTATGGTGGAAGGAGAGGAACGACCTCCATTCAAACAAGCGATACAAGAAACAATTCAAAAACATGCTCTAATAAACTTTCAAATCGGATTACGCGATGAATTAAAAATTCTCGTGCGATCACAACAATATACTACGCTACAAAAAGCGATAAATGGCGCGATCGTGGAAGAGAAGCTTATCGGACCGTCTGTTACACGAGCATCCGGCTTTTCTAATAAAAATAAATTTGACGCTAAACACACGCGACCAACGCGAAATATAATGTTACAAACATACAATGTTACAAATGCGAAAAATCTGGACACTACGAACGCAATTGCCGTAGCAGTAATAAATATACTCTATCAAAACCGGAAAACTCTACGCGAATAAATACTTTAAATAAATTTTGTAAATATTGTAAAAAATTCGGACACAGCCGCGACGAATGCTGGAACTTAAATAGACGACCAAAAACTAATATCAAAAATAACAAACAAAATAATAAAAACAATTATAAAGATAATACGCGTGAGCAAAAGACTTCGCATCGACAGCGAAAAAAAAGCACCGACTCTGCAAGCAATAGCGATGAGGAATAGGAAGAAAAAGAAAAACAACCGCGACCTAGAGTATCGCGTAATGCATGTTAAAAATATGCATGCACCATCGAAGGACGAATTATTACAAGTTACGCTACCGATTCGCGAAGTAAAAAAGGACAAAATAAACATGTTATATGACTTCGGATCGACCATTTCCTTAATAAAATTAAAACATTTAAAAGACGGCACATTAATATATGAAAAGAAAATAGCGCTTATAGGAATAAGCGGACATAAAATATATACATTAGGCAAAATGTACGCCATGATAACACTTAATAAACACAAAATTAAACATGCATTGTACGTAATAAAAGAGGATACCGCTATAGAACACGAAGGAGTTCTAGGAATAAAACTCCTTAAAAAACAAGCTACTAATGCGATTATGAAACTAACGAAATAAAAATAAAAGACAGCACATTAAAACTCCACCTTTGCAATAAAATAATTTTAAACCCGCGTAGCGAGACAATAATAAAAGCTACGACTAATCGAAATCGGATAGAGATAATCCGAACAGAAGAAACTACACCAGGAGTTTATATCGGAAGCTGTCTGATAGAACCAAAAAATTTCTCATGTCCCGTGAGCATAATAAATACGACCGATAAAATCATCGATTTAGCAACCCCCTATATTAAAGAACATGGAGGATAAAACAAGTACAACCGAAATAAATACAAAATCGGGGAAGAGTAAAACCAACACCCCGCGAGTCCAGCGTATTTGACAACTACTGCTTAACACCTAAATAAAGAAGAGGAACAAACACTCTTAAAAATTTGCGAAGAATTTAGTAATATATTCTTTTTAGATTGAGAATTACTGACATGCACCGCGACGATCGAGCATGAGATAAGTACGCGTGCCGACACCGCACCTGTGAACGTGAAACCGTATCGGTTACCCGAGAAGCATAAGACGGAAATAAATAAACAAATTCAAGAAATGCTAACAAGGAGATGACGTCAACTAGAAAATCGCTTTCCGAACGAGTCATAGTGCGTTCGATAGCTTGCATGTGGGATAAAAACCCTATAGCCAATGCGCCTTTGTTTAGGCAAAATTGTGAAACAAAGTTAGAGTCACGCAACTATGCCGCTCATAAGCGAAGACGTTACAATCTTTTTCGAGTAAGCGGCGTAGCTGAGAAGACTAAGGCTCTCGCACATTGCTTTTTGCAGAAAAGACCTTGTTAGGAGGGATTATTGTTCCCTTTATTCGATCTTTTCAACGGTTTTCATAGAGGGATTCTCACACGTTGGAACGTGTCTCACCAGTCTCGTGGCAGCATTTATACAGTAAACGTTGTACGAGACATCAGTAAAAATGGAGACGACGCATATTACCGATGAAACTGTCGAATATGTACAACTTTTTTCAAAGTGCGACATTTCAAAGGAAGATTTGACGGATGTGGTCGAATATTTTTGTGATAAATATATTATTGACGAATTGAAAAAAAACTGCTTTCATAATGTCACATTGACAGTATATTTCAAATTATAATGTGAAATAATTGTTTGTAGATATTGTTGTACAATTTAATTTAATATTTCCTGATGCCCCACGCAAATTACATGAATTTATTATATGAATTTTCATCCACAACATTGCGAAGCAATGGAAACGTTTTATAATAGGTAGATGTTTGTAAAAGAAAGTTTGTATTTTATTTTGACAAGTATAACATTTATACGTTGCATGAAAAATATAATCAGTTCACACGACTTCTATTTTTTATTTCATATTGCGTTCAAATATCCCGAAATGTCTTTATTTTCACGTATAAAAAGGAAATAAATAAAAAAAATATTAATAATTATTAATAACGTATTATTATATGTCCAATAATTAAAAAAAAAGAAAAAAGAAACAAAAAAGTGAAGCAGTTGTCGACGGGATTCGAACACTCGCCGCCGGCGCAAAAAGCAATGTGCGAGAGCCTAGTCCTCTTGTCAACTACGCCGCTTACTCGAAAAAGATTGTAACGTCTTCGCTTATGAGCGACGTAGTTGTGTGACTCTAACTTTGTTTTGCAATTTCTCCTAAACAAAGGTGCATTGGCACAAACGGCTGTAGGGTTTTTATCATCTACATGCAAGCTATCGAACTCGTTCAGACTATGACTCGTTCGGAAGTGATTTTCTAATTGGCGTCATCTCCTTGTAAGAAATGAAATTATTCGAAGTAGTACAAGTCAATGGAACACACCGTTATTAGTAGTAAAAGCAGACGCAACTGGAAAACCAAGGCTCCGAGTAGTAATAGATTTTCGGAAGCTAAATGAACTAACTATAGGCGATTCATTTTCATTGCCTAATATAATCGATATCTTAGGTCTACTGGGAAAATATTTTAATATTTCTACTGCAAAATATTTCACCACGTTAGATTTAGCATCAAGATATCACTAAATCCCAATGGCTGAAAGGGATAAAAATAAAACAATTTTGTCAACTTCCTACAAACATTAGGAATTTAATCGAATTCCGTTCGGATTAAAAAATGCGCCAACAACGTTTCAACGACTGATGAATTCGGTCCTAACAGGAATACAAAGACTTAGATGCCTGACCTACCTCGATGACATTGTAATATACGGATCGAGCTTAGAAGATCATAATAAACGTCTAAAAGAAGTATTACAAAGACTGCGAAAGACTAATTTAAAATTGCAGCCGGAAAAGTGCGAATTTCTACGCAAAGAAGTAATCTGTTTAGGGCATATTTATTTCCGAAAATGGAATATCGCCAGACCCGTCAAAATTAACGGCGATAAAAGAATTTCCAACGCCAAAAAAGGTAAAAGATATCCAATCCTTCATAGGACTTGCAGGATACTACAGAAAATTTATTGAAGATTTTTCAAATAGCCATTAACAAAATTAACAAAATAATCGGAGAAATTCGAATGGACAATGGAACAGCAAGCAGCATTTGAACTATTAAAAGAAAAATTGATGACTGCACCAGTATTAAAATATCCCTTCACGGAGCAGTGTTATCACAGGGAAAGGTAGGCAACGACCGACCGATTGCTTACACTAGCAGAATACTGACTAAAGTGGAGCAAAATTATAGTACAATCGAAAAAGAATTACTAACAATTGTATGGGCTGTAAAACATTTTAGACCATACGTATATGGTACAAAATTTAATATTGTGACTGATCACAAACCACTAATATGGTTATTTTTAACGTAAATGATTCCGGCTCAAGATTAATCCGCTGGAGATTAAAACTCGAAGAATATGATTACGAAATCATACATAAAGCCGGACGAGCGAACGCGAATGCAGACGCCTAAGTCGCAACGCGATACTGGGACCCTCAAAGCAAAATAATAACCATGAAATCCTAATAATAAAAGAAGAAGAAGAAGAAGAACAAGAAGAACAAGAAGACGAAGCAAGCAGTGAACAAGGGAAAACATATACGGAAGAGGAGAAGAAGCAAATACTTTCTGAATATCATGATGCATCTATAGGAGGACATCAAGGAATAGAACGATGTCACGGACGACTTCCGCTTGAAGTGCCGATAGTACGAGTCGATAG
>JAPIVC010000783.1:0-28065 GCA_030586385.1 Camponotus fellah
GATGTACTCTTAGTTATCTTTATATCGTCACCTAATTCAACTTTTATCAATGGATTACGACAAAAATCTCGACCAAGCAATGCTTCACACGACATTGTCTCGCTCGGTACTAAAAGAAAACGCAACTTAACGTTGATTTTTTCGACGTTAATTTTTTCGACGATTTTTTCTACTAATTTCGAGAAAGTGCCTAACACGCGAACGGACGATTTATTTATTCCGCAGAAACAGTCACCATTGAGCGGTACCGATTCGCGCGAACTTGCTGGAATATATTCGCTTTTTATAAGACTGGAGATCCCGGATCGACTATCGCATTCACCGCATATTCACGATCTCCGCTTCCCTCGCTTAATACCGAAAACTTTAACGATACGCAATACGGATCACTAACGGATATCCATTCGATTAAATTTACAGCGCTTGTCGATTCAGATCTCGATTCTTTTTCGGGGCAATCTTTTTTCAGGTAACCAGCTGATCCGCATCGATGACACGTTGCCTTCACTTTCTTCGGACACGAACACGCAGAGGCCAAGTGTCCGACTTCCTGACAGTTATAACATTTAACCGCCCTTCGACGTAATGACAGCTCTCCACTCGACACTGGACTCCCTTTAGACAACGAATTCTTTGTCGCTGATTTCCTTTCTTTTTGATATTCTCCTTGATCAGTAGGTTTCCTCGATTCCCGATCGAGAAATTTCTTCGGCCCTAACGTTAGTTTTTTAAACGCTTCCAATAATTCTAATTGAGACCCAAACTGCATAATACGTGCTTGATCTTGAAGATTGCGGTCCGATATACCGTCGATGACATAATCGACAACCTCGTCGTCAGTAATCGGTACTTGGTTGGCTAGAATTGTTTTATCGTGGAAATAACTGGTGAATGATTCGTCTGTTCGCCACGTTCTTTCTTCAAACTTCTTACGTAGCAACAACTTTGATTGGCGGAGGTCGAACATCTTCTTCATGCTCGCTAACAGATCTTCAATGCTGAGGGTAAGGTGGTTCGGCTTGGAGTGAAACCATTCGGACGCACGCCCTTTCAGCTTGAAGCTTATCAAAATTTGTCGCGGTGTCATCCAAAGCATATGTCGTCCGCAGTAATTGTAATTGCTGTTCCCACCTCCAAAACATGCCCTCACCGTCATCAAAATCACCCAACAAATCGCGAATAGCTCTCACATTCTCGCTCATCGGTGGATTACCACGTCTTTCCCCGCTACTGTTCATACACGACGCTCCACGACTCTCAGCGTTCTCTCGCCTCATGATATCCAATTCACGTTGAAGAAGAGCTCGATCTCGTCTGAGCAGTTCGTTTTCTTGGCGGATTAAATCATTTTCAATCAAAGGATCATCAACAGACGCATTATGACGCGCTTGGCATTCATCTTCCTCGCTTATGGCAGCGTCCCGCGGTCCATGACGCTCATCAATTGGGCAATCGACAACACCGTGACGCTGTCGCGATCTAAATTCATCTAACGTCGTCCATATCTCCGAATCGCTGTTAGTCAGATGACTTATCAGCTCAGCCTTGTTGTCGATCGTTGACAATTTCTTCTCACGAAGAATGTCCTTAATCTCGGCGAGGGTATAATCGCTCGGTTGCTTCGCCATTTTTTATTCGCGATACACAGCGCGGAATATTCTATTCACGCAGATATTACACTCTCCGTACAACGATACGCTCTTCGCGATATAACGATTAGCACACAGCCCAGTGTTCGCGACACACAGCACGGGATATTCCGCTTCACAAAGATATCGTAATACACGTCGACTTCCGATACGACGACACGTGAATGCAACCCCCGTGTACAAGAAAAACGTCTAGCACACAGCTCAGACACGATCCAATATCCATGACACACAGCGCGGATTACACAGTCAAAACATTCGCGACACTCAGCCTCAAATATTCTGTCTACTTGTACGTATCAACACAAGACACAGTGTTTTTGATATCGATAACGGCATGCAATCGAACCTTCTCGAACCGTATCACCCGTGTGTATTCCAGTTTCGGATCCTCTAACGATCCTGCGCCTGATCTTTTAAAACCTTTTGCCGCTTCCCACTTCTGAAGTTGTAGGAGGATTCTCCTGGTCTGTTTAGGGTGTAATCAGGATCTTCTCGATTCTTTAAAAGATCTTTATTGAAATTGAGACTGAGTATAAACGCGCTGTGTACGTGGCGAGCACACTTCAACGACTCTCTCGCAACACGCGCCTATTCCTATCTAGCTACCGCTAGCGACGTCAAGGGCAACTCGCTGGTTGCGCGCGGAGATTAAAGAAAACAATAATATTATAATACATGGCGTTATAATACATCGCCTACAATAGACAATATACTATCAAAATATATAAGTGATTGAATTTGTTACTCATTTTAAACTATTAAAAACTGACTTTCTAGGCGCGAAGCCTGTATGGCGCGCATTAATATAACATAAATTAACTAAAAGAATTTGTTGCTTGCATGTTTTTGATATCAAAATAATCTGTAGATAATATACTATCGAAATGTATAAAAGACTGAATTTATTGCTCGTTTTAAGGGAGGAACCTGGTTTAGAATGCTGAAAATAAGGTGAATTTTAAGAATTTTTTACGAACTAACAATAAAATCGATCTTTTTAAAACTTTAAGGATAGTTTACTACATGTTTAAGCAATACAAAAAATATTTTTTATTAAATGAATAATAATATTTATATAGAGTTTTTCAATGATTATAGTTGTGCCTCGTGACCGAACTTGCGAATTGGCGTACACAATGGAGCCTCCATTTCTCATCTGAAACAAAAAAAATCGACATGGTTTTACTCGTCATAAAATTCTGTCGTCGATGAACTAAAAAAAATTAAGAAAAATATATAAAATTATAAAAATTATGAGACTTTAGTGAAAAATACCGATTTCGAACCAAAAATTTTGACTTATTTATGCAAAAATAAATTATTTAAACTAATTTTTTCTTAAATGTTTTTAGTTCATTTAGGATGGTTGACAATTATGTAACTAAAAATTGTTGGAAGAAGTCAATTGGTCGAATAGTTTTTTCTTTATCGTGTACGCCAATTTGGAAAAAATGGTTTCGAGAAAATCGTGTTTAAAGTTTGCGGTACTAAAAAAGAATAATTATTGATAACTTACGGTTAATCTGCTATACTAGGTTCATTTAATAAGCCTTCCACTTTCTCATAAAACTTGTTTTTTTGTATTTAGTCAATCCTACGAGCTATACAAGCCTTTTTTGTGCTGCTTAGTCCGCGTCGCTCCTGTCTCGTAACTCGTTCTTCGTCGTATTTGTCGGCGAATATTTTACATTGTTGATCAATGTTTATTTCTAGCAATATCATTGTTTGTAATATGGTGGAATATCCTTCATTAAAGATTTTTGCAGCAATAAAAGCGGCGATTTCAATAATTTTCGGATCAGAATTTAAATGTTTCGGAGCTAAACTCCAGATCGTTGAATTAAAACTCTCGTTAGAATTTTGCGTCTAAGGATCTTGTTAAAAATTCTTCTTTTGACAGTTCTTCATAAATAGGAATAAGATGTTTTTGAATATCTGATGAATAATTCGAGAAGGATGGTCGTAATTTTTTTTTCTTCATCTCTAGCTTCAGCTTTGCACCACTCGCACTAACTCTCGGCTTCCATTGGATAATTTTCATGTCTTGGTTGTTCATTTGTAGAATAATAGTAATATAATGTTGCCATTATAGCTTTTTCTATATTCATTACGAACTCTTCTTTTTGAAAATTTCTTTGTAAATCAATTAGACGTTTCAGGTACACTTACACATATAAACATATACACAGACTTCCTATATATGAACACTGGCTCAAATATGCTTCGACAAACATTTGCCGAGCAAAATAATACCATATTAAAATTCAAAAAATACAACACAATCTTAATTCCTATCGCGCGCTCTTATACTTGCGCGCTCCTACATTGCTCTTCAAGCTATAACTATAAAAATATTTCGAATTCCGCTTTATAACTTTACGAGTATCTTCTTTGAGAATACTATTATCGATTAAAGTAAAAAAAAAAAATTCGAAATTTTTGACCCTATAAACCAGATTCCCTCCTTAAACTATTAAAAATCGACACTTTTTCGGCGCATTAATATAACATAAATTAACTAAAAGAATTTGTTGCTCGCGTCTTTTTGGTATTAAAATAATTGATATACAATATACTATCGAAATGTATAAAAGACTGAATTTGTTGCTCATTTGAAACTATTAAAAATCGATATTTTGTCGGCGCACAGCCTACACAGTAGGCCTATTCTCTAACTTCTTAACGACAATATCACTAGCTAGGGCTGTCGTTACGCAGATTTAACGACACTATAACGAAAAATGGTATTCTGTAAGTCGTAACGATAAATGTCATCAAAAGTATCGATAAAGTACCGAATTTTGTCGTTAAGATATTGAGGAGTATCGGACTCCTCGATAAGCAATAGCGACAACATAACTAGACCAAATGCTCCGAGTGGGAATAGAATGGAAGTGTGCAGTGTATGATTTAATTGTGATTGAAGTAAATATTAAGAAGAGCACGTAAAAAGTAACATTACAGCAAAATATTGTAAGTAAAATAATGTATTATAAATATAATATATATATATATATATATATATATATATATATATATTTGAAAATAATAAAATAAGTAAAAAAATAAATTTAGGTTATATTCTATTTATAAGCTTTATATATGTAGCCTAAATCATATGTTTTTCATAAACATTTTATTCAGATTTCTTTATTTCTTCTTTTTAAGGTAAAAGGATGGCTGAAGGATATTTAACAATAAATATACTTCTTCTTCAAGAAAGAGAAAGAAGGATAGAAAGAAAATTAGAGAGAAGATTATTGCACGATGCTCAAAATCCATTTGAGCTCCCTAACAACGAATTTATCGCGCAATTTAGAATAAATAAAGAAGTGACAGATATTGTTAATGTTCTGAGGCCACATTTGCAAAAACAGCGTATAACCGGCTTATCTCCTCAGAGATACAAGTATTAGTAGCATTTGGCTTTTTTGCTAATGGTAGTTATCAAAGACCGGCTGGTAATCAATGTGAATTAGTTGTAAGCCAATCAAGTAGTAGTCGTTGCATAAGAAAAGTGGCGCAATTAATGAATGTATATTTGTTGCTTCAATGGGTAAGATTTCCTGTGACGGCAAATGAAAAAGCAATTGCAAGAAATAGATTTGCACTAGCTCCGCAACCATTTCCTGGTGCCATTGGCGCAATAAATTGCACACATATTAATATCCTTGCACCGCATGTACATGAGGAGGCTTATGTAAACCATCATGGAACTCATTCTTTAAATGTTCAAGCAGTAAGTTTTAAAACTAATAAAGTTTTTACACTTTATTTTACACGTTATATTATTCATTTTTAAACTAAGTAAAATACATTAACAATATACATATGATATTATATATAATTAGTTATTAAGAAATTGTAACATTTGTTTTTATGAATTTCAGAATAGGCAAAATTCATGAGGTCAATCGTATGTAATTTTTGGCTATTTCGTAACTCTAAAACAAAATGTGTTGTGTCATTTCTTAACAACTATTTCTGACTATGTAATACTAATAATATCCATATGTAATTGCATCTAAATTTTTATAGATAGTTGATCCAGATTTAAAAATACTCAACATTAACACACGATATCCAGGAGCAAGGAATTATGCCTACATCTGGAATGCTTCTCCAATCAAAAAATGTAATGGAGTATTTTTATAACCATAATGAAAGAAGAATTTTTTTGATTGGTAAGTCTTAATAATGTATACAGAACTTATTTATAATTTATTATATAGTATTATATATATATATATATATATGTTGTCCATGATATATACATATATATATATATATATATATATATATTATATATATACAGGGTGATTCAAAATAACCCCTGTGTCCCTGAAATGACATATTATTGAGTCAATTCTAAGACGATTTTTCCTTTTGCAAAATTTCGTCCGAAGCTTAGTTTTCGAATTATTAAAGAAAGTAGTTAACGCATGACGGGTACAAGAGGCAGGCAGGGGCGACGCGATTCACCGTCAGACGCGGGCGCTTACGCGGGGTGCCTGCTGCGATCAGCTGGTCGCTGCACATACAGACACACATGCGAACACATACATTCTCTGTTTATCTGTCTGTCTGCATAAAATGCATTTTCCCCTCTGTCGTAAAAAAAAAATTACAGGTGAGTGAACAAAGAGAGAGAGAGAGAGAGAAGAAGAGAGAGAGAGAGAGACAGACAGACAGACAGAGAAAGTATGTGTTCGACGGTGAATCGCGTCACCCCTGCCTGCCTCTTGTACCCGACCCGTCATGCGTTAACTACTTTCTTTAATAATTCGAAAACTAAGCTTCGGACGAAATTTTGCAAAAGGAAAAATCGTCTTAGAATTGACTCAATAATCTATCATTTCAGGGACACAGGGGTTATTTTGAATCACCCTTATATATATATATATTCATGGACAACATACTTCCTAAAACCTATAATTTCAAAGTTACGATGATATTTTGTATTTGACAAGATAAAATGACAATACAGTACATTAAAAATAAAGGCTACGCATCATTTATACGTGTTATGTTATCTTACGTGTTATTTTACTGTTTAATGCAATAATTAATTAATTTTTGAAATTATTAGTGAAATTTTAAGACCTATGTTATGAGTACGGTTTTTTTTATGAATATTATTTCACATTATATTATATATTCTTTTTAAAATATTCTTTTTTTGCATATATAAAGGTGATGCTGGATATCCTTTAGAACCATGGCTTATGACACCACTGCCAAATTACCCACAACAAAGTCGACAATTTCATTATAATGAAAAGTTATGCAAAGCAAGGAGTGTTGTGGAGAGATTTTTTTGGAGTTTTTAAGGGAACGTGGAGGTGTTTATCGTACCAACGTGTTTTGATGTATACCCCAGAAATAACAGGGCAGATTGTAAATGCATGCACAGTTCTGCATAACATGCATTTATATTATCGATTGTCATTTGATATCGAAGAAGATTTACAAAATGAATATGAAGAACCTGGTGAGAGACACAATGATGCAGCAGAAATACAAGATGCAGTGCCTCGTAGAACACCTAGAGCGGTAGCACAACGGATACAAAAACAAATTATGCGGGAGTGATTTCCTAATTATTATTGTGCGTGGGATAATGACAAAAATGAATAGGATCACGAATAAAATATAAAAATATACAAGACGATTGTAAGATAAAATAAGAACTATGTATTTCGAGAAAAAAACTGTATGTAACAATAAACTATATAAACTATATAACGATGACTGGAAATCGAAAAACACGGATCATAAAAAAAATAATAAAATTATGTATCTTTACTTAATAATTTAAAAATTAATTCAATTAATTTTGTTTGATGTTCCTCGTTCCTTGCCATCCTGTCTACTGCATTACTAAGTTAACAAGTAGCCTCCGCTTGCAATTTCATGGCTTCTGATAATGTCTGTAAAGATAAAAAATTATTATAGATTGTTTTTTAATGTCGCTAGTCAATTAATCAAAGGATGATTGGAAAAAAAAATGTAATCGACCAAACTAGCCAGAACTTTGTTTATTGATTACAATAATTTATTATAACG
The DNA here is from genome assembly GCA_030586385.1 of Camponotus fellah. Classification (NCBI taxonomy): domain Eukaryota; kingdom Metazoa; phylum Arthropoda; class Insecta; order Hymenoptera; family Formicidae; genus Camponotus; species Camponotus fellah. The sequence goes on from JAPIVC010000783.1 coordinate 7,719, forward strand.
TTTCGACCATATGGTTGTGGTCCTTTTCAAGTATATGCTGGAATGAAGATTTTTTAAAAATTACTTAACGGTTGAATAAAGGATATACGCAACAATTAAAAGTGAACAATAGAATACCGATTAAAGGGTAGATGTGAAACACAGTATTGTAAAAAGCACAAGTTTCATTCACAAGAACGTTACATTTCACTAATATTGAAATCAAGAAATAGATCATGTTACATTTCACAGGATTAAAAACAAGAGATAAATTGATATGTCAGCGTGAAACTTCGTCAAGAAACTAGATAAATCCGAAAAATAATAACGAACTAAACGATCTTTATTATTTTTTCGTAGATGTTGTTTAAACTATCTGTGTCTTTCTGTAGGTTGATTAAATTATTGAATTTCTTAATATAAAACATTTCAGCAATTTCTCTTTTTCGTACATATTTTTCACTGTGTAAAATATTAGGTTTCGACCAGTCAAATTCATGTCCCGATTCCAATCTATGCTTACTTATGACTGAATGATTCGTTTCGTGTAATTTTATGTTGTTAAAATGTTCTTTCACCCGAATATGTGGATGTCTTTTAATTTGACCAATGTATACATATTGCAACTTCAATTCATGCATAACGCATTTCAATTTCATTTAATTAGAATAAAAAATTATTCTAATTAAATGAAGTTGAAATGCGTTATGCATGAATTTACAAAAAGATTAACCTTCATTGCTTCAGCATGTTTGTCTGCTATTTCTTCGAATGTTTCTCGTGCATCAGCTAATTGCACACCCAAACGTTCTGTACTTACACCTACAATTTAAAAAATAACTAATTAAGAATAGAAACAGAATGTCTTCGGAATTGTAATATAATATACTTACTCCTTGTATGTTTCTTTTTTCGTCCTGTATTCTCTAAAAATACGATAGCAGATTAATAATATTCAGTATATGTAATTTCGTTGAGTTTAACAATAACACTTCTACATTTATTTTAATATTATGCTAACATATAGTATCTTGTGATATTAAGGAAATACATGAAGAGGATGATGCATCTTGTATTACATTTTCATTTTGTATTTCATTTCATTAACAGCATTAAAATTTTCGATGTCATATTGGATGTCTGCATCATTTTCAGTTAAATCTACTAACAAAGTAAAAGCAAAAGTTCTATAAATTTTTATATAACTTTAGCTTTTATTTAACTTTATTTATATAACTGTAATTGTTGTATATAACTTTTTTAAATATTAAAGAAATGTACTATTTGTCTCCTGTGGCAGTTCGGCAATAATAATAGGAGCTGGAGGATCATTTAATATGATTGTGTTTCCTGCAGATAATTCCTCAATAGCATTCTATTATATAATTATAAGACAAAATATATCATTTTATATAGGCATATATGTATGCATATGTAAAAAATTACAATAAAAAAAAAAACAATTTTTCACTTCTTATTTACGTTATCTTCTTCCGGAAAACTATCCGGCACATTTGACAAGCCTTGAACATAATCATGACCAATTATGCTCAGGATTCTTTTATCTATAATAAATCCATCAAAGTTACTTGGATTATTTCCTGTGGCTGTCCTTCCTTTTCTTATTTTTTGAATTTTTTCGGATACCTTTGACTTATGATCTCGCCATGTCTGTAACAAAATTAAAATATTATTAAATTAAAAATGTAAAAAGTATTAATATTCATATATACTTACAGTTTTCCAGGATTTTACATCTTTTCCTTTACCATGTGGAACCAATGAATTTAAATACGTTGCTAACTCTTGCCATTGTTTTTCTAAATTGTCATGTCTGTTCATGATTGTAAATTTTTCTGAAGCAACTTCTGGATGTTTTTCTATAAAAGTTATTAGAGCCTGAATTTGTTGCATGGTGGCCCTTCCTTGGCGAATTCTTTTCTTCTTTCTGAGAAAATATTAATTATACATACATACATGCATGCATGCATGCATGCATATATATGTATATGTATATATATATATATATATATATATATATACATTGAAATTATTAATAATATTTTGCTTCTTTGTCATTAAAAATTGATTTAACATAGCTATTATCTTTTTGTGTTACCTAGAAATTGTTTTATATGTACTTACTCTGACATCATATTAGTATCATATTTATACGTAATATGGGATGAGACGGATGCCCGCCGAATCGCTATCACAGATATCACAGCTAATAATATCACAATTCTTTGGTAAGATAATACGTCTTTGGTCAAATTAATACGTCGACAATCTAACCATGATCATCATGGCTCTAACGAAGACATCTTAACTTTCCTAAACTCATTGAGAAATGTATATGAGGGAAGAGGTTTGATTGGTTGAATACTATAGCGATGGAGGATTATATCAATTCGAATATAGTCGTTTCAATAACGACGTCGCATCTTGTATCGATATCACATCGCTAGTCCGAGTTACAGAATGGCTTTTTCGTTACACTATCGTTAGCGCAACCGATAATCATCGCTACATAACGATAACGACATTGTCGTTAAGAAGTTAGAGAATAGACCTACAGATCGCATTAATGTAACATAAATTAACTAAAAGAATTTGTTGCTCTCGTCTTTTTGGTAATAAAATAATCCGTAGACAATATGCTATCTAAATATACAGGGTGTTCATTTTAAAACTTTCCATCAATTTATTTCATGATTGATTAATTTTTATTGCTGAAACACGTCAATTTTGACTTTGAGGGGGACATTTAAATACATTAAATGCGACGAAATTTTTTTATCTCTTTCGTCGGGGTAGCTACCCCTTCAAAAATTTTAAATGGCAATAGGGGTCAAGTGGTATACCATTTTAAAGGTCTTTTAATTCTCTATACCGTTTTTTTTTATTTAAGTAAATATTTTTCGAGAAAATCGCACTTGGAAGTTTTAGATATCGAAAAAATTTTATACAAAGATATAATTTGGAGTAGAATTTATTTATTAGTCATTTATTGTAACAAATATTCAAAATGTTCTTCATTGTTTTCTAAACAATAATACAGACATTCTCAAATTCTAAACGAACATTTCGAAATGTTTCTACAGGAATAACATTCTTATACAATTCTTCGACGTAAATCGTTTATATTTTCCACTGGTGTTTTATAAACAATGGATTTTAAACCCCCCACAGAAAGAAGTCTCAAGGAGATAGATCCGGAGATCTTGGTGGCCACTCGATAACTCCTCTTCTATCGATCCATTTGTTTAAAAAATGATTATCTAACCACTGTCGAACTGGTAACACATAATGCGGAGAAGCACCATCATGTTGGAAATGCAGAAGTTCTTCATTTAATAACGAATTTCCATTTTCGTCTGTTTGATTTTCAAGACTATCGGTTATAAGAGGAAAATTTCCAAATGCGATTTCTCGAAAAATATTCACTTAAATAAAAAAAAAACGGTTGTGTAGAGAATTAAAAGATCTTTAAAATGATATATCACTTAACTCCCTTAATAATCCTTTGCCATTTAAAATTTTTGAAGGGGTAGCTACCCCGACGAAGGGAATGAAAACATTTCGTCGCATTTAATGTATTTAAATGTCCCCCTCGAAGTCAAAATTGACATGTTTCAGTATTTTTCGCAAAAATTAACCAATCATGAAATAAATTGATGGAAAGTTTTAAAATGAACACTCTGTATAAGAGATCGAATTTATTCTTTATTTTATTTGACTTTATTATTATCTTTTATCGTTCTGTATTTCGAAATTTCATTTTTCTTAATTAGAAACAATTTTGTGTATATGTATATATATTGATTTTAGACACACACACACACACACACACACACACACACACACACACACACACACACACACACACACATGCATATGTATATAATATATATGTATACATATTCATATGTTTATATATTTATATGTGTATATATATATATATATACAGGATGTCCCATTTTAAATTACGCACCTAAAAACTAAATACAAAATATCTCTCATTTTTTATTTTAGAGAAAAATGATTCAGACGTTTTGTATGGTTTCGAGGGGGTCATAAGATGGTACCATTGATTTGACCTTGAAGAGTCAATATGGTGTTACTCTTTTCCTATTTTCATGCAACATTTAAACCTTATTCTTACTATTTATTATATATATATATATATATATATATATATATGTGTATACAATAATTATGCATTCTAGAACTATAGAGTTATAGATATACATACGTATATATAATTATGTACAGAAATAATCTTTTTCTGCGTAATGATAACTTGTATGAATAGATTACTTGTAAGAATAAGATTTAAATGTTGCATGAAAGTAGGAAAAGAGTAACATCATATTTGTAAAACTGGAAATATATTTTAAGTTGTGGAAAGATAAACTATATATATGTTGATGCTGCCTTATAAAATAATATTTATTACGATACGCAACAAACTTATATTAACCTTTTATGATAATTATATTATTATTAATTATTTATTACATACATTTGTTTAAGTTTTAGAATTTTCAACTTCTTTTTTTTCTCTTTAAACCTAATTCTGGCTAAATTTCAATTTAAATTTCATTTTGTTTAAGATAGAAATCTAATACAATGGCAGAATTGCAGCATGTCTTATTTCAATTAAATCTGAACTTCTAAAATTTTCTTCGATTCTTCATATGTAATACAAAATTTTATTTTATAATAAAGAATAATGCAATAATAATGTAATAATAGTGTAACGATGCGCCCCGAAACGCGTTTCCCGGCCTCAACATCAGCCGGAAGCTGTCACTCGATGATGTCACCGGTCGGGCAGAAGCAGGGGCTCTACGCTCACCTTTTTAAACATTAGAGAAATTCGGGGAGGAAGAATAATCGAGAGAGAGGCACTGTCGTCGGGAGCCGACGATTGAGAACCTGTGGCCGGCACCCGAACCGAACCGATTGTTTTACCGGCGCTCGATGGGGATAATTACCGAATACGCCGGCGCGGATGATTAGTGCCGTATGAAAAGGGCTCTCGGCGGCAGGAAAGATCAGATCCTTCCGATCCTCTCAACTGAGCTAGTCCGAAGGCAAGCAAAGCAATTAAGAGGAAATCCTGCGAAAGGCCAGAAGGTAGTGCGAACGCTGCCTCTGCCGATTGATATCGATGCCTTCGAAATCGCTTCCGAATCTAAAATCAGGTATCGCATCTTTCCCGAGGTGGAACGCGAGTTGCCTCCGACGCTTGCTAGCATCGCGACGCCTTCTCATACCTATCATCCTTCGGAGAAAATTTACGAATTTAAATAGCCATACCACAGGGCTTTAAACGTTTCGCTCAGTTGGCCGGGGATAAGGCACGGGAAAAACCAAGCAAAAACGCGATAAGAATCCGAGAACGCGCCGAACACTGGGAGCCGCTCAATCGCACAGATTTGTAATTAGCGTTGCATGTCAAATTATTGTTATCGTATCGCAGGTTGCCTATCACGATCTGAGGCATTTTCGTAATCAATTTATGCGTAAACGCGCGTAACGGCCATCCCGTCTATAGGCGAACAACTCTTGTCAATTGACGGCAATTCAAGCGACACGACGATTTATCGATCTCCCGCGTGGATATCGAACCAGCGCGCTTAAACGCGCTTATTAACGGCGCTGTCAAATAAACACACACACATATACAGCTTATTGTACACACACACACACACACACACACACACACACACACACACATACACATACGCGCGCGCGCGCACGCACTTGTACACTATATGCAAATTGAATAAACACTTCGTTTTAATACATACACACGTCTTGTTCTTTACACCTGGATCCGACTACTCGCAAAATTAACGATATCAAGAGAACCAGAAAACGTACGTTACAAATGAAATCTATAACAGTAAATATGTAATAAAAATTTAATTAAATCAATAATTTTGACGTGTAATATACAGGTCGTCGTTTTCACGAATCCTTTCTTCATCTCGTACGAAAGCGCACTGCTGGACCGATTATCCTGATATTATGCACGACACGCAGTTTCACATAATTATTGCACAACACATAAAATTGTACGGCCACTTGGTTTTCGTTAACGCCTGGGAAATGATTCCATGTAAATTGCGGCCGCACGAGCGGACATGTGAGTGTAAGCGTGTGAGTTCGACGCCTGCGCATTATGGTTGTCCGCTCAGCTATAGTTGCGTGCTGCCGGCGTACACAGTCTGATAACAGCGTGCGAGAGCTCAGTCGTTTTAATAAAAATCTTGTGTTTGCGTAGTAAATTAACAGTGAAAATGAAGTATACTCTGCAGGAATATACGGATATGATTGTGGCATACGGACTAGCGAGAGAAAATACTTATCGTGCGGCTGCAATTTACATGGAATCATTTCTCAGGCGTGCACGAAAACCAAGTGACCGTACAATTTTACGTGTGCAATAATTATGTGAAACTGGGTGTCGTGCATAATATCGGGATAACCGGTCCAGCAATGCGTCTTCGTGTGAGATGAAGAAAAGATTCGAAGCATTTTATCATCGTATCATTATCAACGTGTGGAATACATTTTATCGAAGGATTTTCAATCACGGATCAATTTTTGTAAACGTACTGTCACCATTAATTTTTTACATTTACGATGTATTCAGCGTATAGTAATGGCATTTTGAATAATTTTCAAATTGAGAGTGAAATAGGCCTATGGGGGAAACCACTATAAAAAAAGCGCACCATGCTATCTACCACAAGGTGGTGTGGAAATGATAGCGCATCATTTTCTCGCCACTAAAAGGACGGGTCATTTTTCGGCGCGGTATTGCGATATATCGCATCATGTCTCGAGCGACCCGCCCACCGCTTCGCGGCGCGACTAGTATCGGATTACAGTGGAACGACTCTCGTCGCCGCGCGCTTTTATTCACGGAGATTGGCCGATCTTCTTTATTTAATTTTTCCGTAATTATTGCGACAATTCCAAAACAATATAGATAATTTCTTCTTAATTTGAGCCAATCTACTTATTTTTTTCATTAAGGTCGAAAATCGACGGACACCCTGTATAGTAATATACCGGATGGCAATTAATAAATGATTTAGCAGTACAAAAGTGTAGTTGGCTTCGAAGTGATAAAAATGCATATATATCTTTTGCAAAAAAGATATATAAATAAATTTTACAAAAAGGTGTAAGATCTCTCTAAAAAAAGGTAAGAAATATACGCCAAGTACAAAATATTCTCCCTTGTATGCAACAAAAACGTTTAATAAAAAGATACCCTTATAATAAATAATTTATTAAAATTTTCCCTCAAAAAATATATACAATTTTCCTAAAAGAAATCAAAACTAAATATGAAATCAATAATTAATTAACCAAGTACATTGAAGCAATTGATAGGAATTTGTAATTTGAAATATATTGTCACAAATTCAATCTTGCATATGTATTAGATTCTCGATAAAATGAAAATGATTTTCAAAATAAGTTGCAAATAAATTTGGAATTAAAAAAATTAAGAGCAAAACGACTTACAAAAACTTGACGTGTTCGGGTCACATTATAATACATATAATTTTACAAAGTTTGCGAATTATATATATTAATTGAATATAATTGTAATTTCAATTATATTCAATTAATTTCAATTATAGAAATATGTGAATTATCTTTTGAAACGTTTTGTTGCATACAATTAGATATTGACGAAAAATTAGATTTTGGCAAAGTATCAGATACTATTGCATCAATTTTACAATTTAAATATAAATCGGAATTTACAGCTATACATGAAATAGATTTGGATAAATTCTTTGTCATTTATTTTAGTCCTGAACAATTATTTTTATATAAACAATTTAATCGACAAGGAGATAAAACAGGTTGTTAAGTATAAATGCAATTGGCTCTTTAATAAAAAGTATTAAGAAACCTGATAAATCTACAGATTTCGTATTTTTATATCAAACAATTGTTTCTTATAAAACAAAAATTTTACTTGTTTTACAAATGATATCGACAAAACATAATATTAATATTTTGACGTATTGATTACGAGAATGGCAGCCAGCTGGTGCATTTTGTAACTGATTACTCTTTCGCTCTTCTAAATGCCGTAGCTCTTGCATTCAATAATTGTGATCTTAATATGTACGTCGAAAATTGCATGAAAATATTGTAAAATAAAAATCGCGCGCGTATAAATATTGTCAAATGTATTCTTAGAATCGACATTGCTCATTTAATAAAATCTGTTTGTCGATGGAAATGTTTCAAAGACAAGCATAGGCGAGTCAAAGACTTTTTCGTTAGCTGCATTAAAATGCAAAAACTTAAAAGTAAAATCAGAAGATCTTGAGAGTTTCAAGCAGATTAGTCTTGATATCTTGACAGTTGCTTTTTCTGAAACAGATATTTCCAATAATAAAGATAAATTCACTTGTTTCATTACAGCAACGATTGTTAAGTATTATAAAAATCGAAGAATTACAGTATGAAGATAATATAGATGAATACTTGGATGATGCTCCCGAACATGAATCTAGTAGTTGCATAAATGATTTCATTCATGATATGGAAATAAATAGTAAAAAATTCATAACAACTGAAGATAGACCGAATCCATATTATTATCTTAACTTCGCTGTTAAGTTACTTCGAATCTCTAAAGAATTTCCATTATGGACAACTTATGGTAATAGTGTTCAATAGAATAAGCTATATACTTATGGTAATAGTGTTCAATAGAATAAGCGTTATATCATTCGCTAGAAGTGAAGCATATTTTAATGAATTAAAAATTTAGTTTTTAAAAGAATCAAAAATATGTGTGCAGATAAATTTTTAATATCGCATATTGGATCACTTGCGGATACTAGAAAATCTGAAACGCTGTAACGATGCATCCGCGGCATCGTTCCGATTCCCGGCGATGTCATCCGCCGGAAGCTGCCGCCCGGCAAAACACCCGCCGAGCAGAGGCAGAGGCGCGGTGCGCCCATCTTTTTATTTTTAAAAGATATCCCGGAGCCGTTTAATTTTAATCGGCCGAACATCGCCGATCGTCGCCGATAAGGCCCGAACCGCCGGCCGGCGAAAACCCGCGCTCGGCGCTCCCGAACCCCTCCGAACGGGCCCGACCGTACCGTTTCCGAAAAAACCGTTTGGAAGGGGTATTGCCGCCGCGCACCGACGCGGGTAATTAGCCGGTATAAAAAGGGCCATATTTCGTGCGTAATGACACATTCTCCTGTTCCGCTCTGAGCAGTAAGCTCCAGAGAAAAACCTGAGAACCCAAAAGCACTACCGCTCCGAACGAAAGGTGGAGAGATCTCATCCTTAGCCGAGCGTTCTCGATTGTCGCAGGGTAGTGTTCCCTACCTCTCCTCTGCATCCCGGCTGGACATTTAACGGAAGGTGGAGTGTGAGTCGCCCCGATCGAGAGCTCTCGAGCCAGCTATAAGACTACTCCTTCGAGTTAGGAACTATCTCCTTCACGTTTCCATCCCTACGCGAATAACGCGATCGCACGCGCAATTAACGCGCCCCGCCACAGATTGCGCCGCGCTAATCCGGTGCAATCTATTCGCCGCACCGCCGCTGCCCGTCTCGTACGCTTTAAATCACTGCGATTATTATATCCCAACGCGGGAGCGTCTCTCGGAACGCAATCGGCGTTTCAGTGTACCGGGATTCCCAGAACGCAGAGAATCACCGCCCAAAGAAAACCGCATCGACGCGCGGTCAGCGACCGGCGAATAAAAACAACACAAACACACACACGCACACACACACACACACACACACACACACACACACACACACACACACACACACACACACACACACACACACACATCTGTACACATTACATGTATTCACACAATAAACGCATTTTAAATTAAATCACAAGTAATGCATTATTAGCCCCTGCGATTACGACGAACTATCCGCAGCGAAAAGCGGCAAAGAAACGGACCGTTACAACGCTAATACAATAACATCCAATGGAATCGACGAATTTTCGAATAAAATAAATCAAAATGAAATGAACAAAATGAATGAAAATGAAGTTTATGTGTCTCAATATGATGAAGTTCATTAATGTTATAATGAAGATGACAATATGAATACATCGATAGTATATAATTCGTCGAATGAAAAACATACGATAGATTCAACTCAGACATCTTTTTTGAATAAAGTTGTTCAGTTTTTGGACTATAAAATGGTATCGTATGACAGATTCGAAGGTAAGTTCACAGCTATGAGTTTTACTATCACATTTATTAATACCACAATGCTATTTACAACTTACTTTCTAATAACTTATTGTCCTTTTTCTATGCCACGAGGAGAAACGAACTCGCCACGGAATTGCTAGCAATTGCGTGATCGGAGTTTTATTATTGCCGACACAGATTCAACCCTATAAAGAGATTCTCGAAATGATGTCGAATGTCGCCACTCACCCTTTTTTATTGGTCCGTTTCTTCCAGAGAATTTAGAGCTGAAATTGTCAGTCATCCGACAAGCTGTTGCGTGACTCCGAACTCTCTGGAAAACGGATTCACTAATTCAACGAATCGGACTTCGAATTTCTCGGAAGACGCGCGCATGAGCGGTAGAAATTGGCCGTCTCTCCCCATCGTTACGTATCGATTGAGGATCATTCGCACATCGTTATCGCACTCGTGCGGCAAACATCAGCGACAGCATGATTGCAAGTCAAACAATTTGACCCGCCGTGCCATTTTTGAAAGCGAATCCTTTGATCTTCAACAGAAGTTGAGACATGGAAAGGTAAAAAAGACAAAGCTCTAAAATGTGGTAAATATTTGAGAGCATGCCCTGATATAGATAGCATTCATAAAAAAAATCTCATTTTACATAAAAAATCCCTTTATTATAGAATGGCAAAATCTTACGCCCACAAAATATTTCCGGTCAACATATAACGATAAGCAATACATGTGCATTTGATAGCATTGTGCAATCTTTATTAATAGGTTATTGCGACTGGATCGCGTATTGAATATATTAATAACACATCACATTATACAGGGTCATCGAAAAGTATCAGACCCCCCTAATATCTTCAGTTAGAATGCATTTTGGAGAAAATGTCGAGGGGATAAAGCGTGCGCGGGGTCATTTCTCGCGCCTGAGGGGGGACTTTAATTATCTGCTAGGATCAATTTTAAGTTATAGATTTAAGGTAGTATTTAGACAGAGTGCGGCGATTTGGGCGAGCGTGCAATACTGTTATTTATATGAAGATCCCGAAGGATACCGCAAGAGAAGAGGTTAGGAAGAGTGGACCAAGGCCTCCGCGATTGATCACGTATCGGGATCCCGCGCCGCCGTGAGTCGAGTGTCAGCCTGATATTAATTCCGAATATTTTCAGAATAATGACGGCGGGTAATCCGGACGGCGAAACGACGGACAATCGCCCAGGCTGCAGACTGGGGAGCAGAGATACTTCCGTAGACGGACGAGGCCTGGCCAGCCTGTCGCGTCCACGTGGACAAGAATTCCCGACCGTAAAGCCACCGTCGTCCAGCGGATTCTACATCCCTGCAAAAGAGCAATCCGCCGTCCAGCATCCCGAATTTTGAAGGGGCGGAGATATCGATCCCTTCTTGGAAAGATCGACAGGATGCGCAGAAAATCGGCGCGGGACTCGAGGGCCTCGCGGATAGTGCTGCCAGAAATGAGCCGTTGCACGCTCGGCACGGTCACGCTCACAAAGAAAGGAGGCCGTGTACGTGTGGCGTTCGGCGCTCAGCTAGCTTCGGGTAGTAGAAGAGCGCCGACATATAATTTAATGTTTCCTTTTCTCTCGAGGCGATAGCTACAGCTCGACTTTCTGGCAGTACTGCTCGCGGAGCAAGTCATTTCGAGTCACTATTCGGTGACCCTCGAGCAAGTGCAGACGATCTAAATATTCCGAGGAGACGACCTATCGAGAACTCTACCGCAGCCACCGACTCATTGTAAGTCGCCGTCCAGGTAGCCGTACGATTCTTTCCCGGAAGCAGCTGGCGTCAAACTTTGTTAGATACCGTCGCAAGGCGACGGTGTTCGCATTGTCGATTTACCGTGTAAGCCTGTGTGCTTTTCGCGCGTGTCGTTGCTGAACGCCAGCTGATACAGGGTGTCGCGGATTCGTCCCTCTCGGGGGGAGGGGGGGTCCACACCGACAGTCGTTTTATCGTCTCGTCCGTTTCATATCGTACCGTTACCGTATCGTACCATTACCGTATCGTACCATTTTCGTTCCGTCTGTTGTAATATCGTTACGTCTCGTATCGAATTTGGGATCGTGCGTGGTGACGAAAGTCAAACATTCCCGTATCGCGTATTAGGGGATTTGCGTGAGAGCATTCTTTGCGAGCAAGAGATACCGTGTATGCGAAATCTGCTCGGCAAGAATTGTATAAATCGCAAAATTTCCGTTCAAATTTTATGTCCGTTAAAGTTCGTTTCGTATTATCTTGTTCGAGAGTCAAACTTGTTTTGTTGAGAGCGAAAGGTCGTGGTGTTACCGTTAAAGATTGCGAGACAATATCAGTGCTTGTATGCTTAAGATTACCGTTAATAATAACCTTTGTTATATTCTCGAATTTATTGCTGTAACATATCGCCGACTTTTATGAGAATTTCCGTTCGATTTATATCGAAATATCGTGTGAGGCTCGTGCCTCTGAATGTATCATATACTCGTTTATATTCTGTTCGTTATCGATTATTTTCCTGTGATCGGCACTGTTAATTACCGCTAATTAATTTAGAAAGTTTAGTTCGATTTATATCGAGATCTTCACTGAGGCTCGTGCCTCCGAGTATGTTCTGAAAATCGGACGTATATTGTATTCCGATCATTACCGCTTATTTCATCGATTATTATTACTAGATTCTATACATTGCGGTTCGTGAAGATTTATATTCGTTTCCGTTTTGTCTTATCCTCGTATTATTCTCGCATATCTTATATCAGTCGTTTCCGTTACACTTATATTTAACCTTCATACATTATGACCTCTCCGACGCCTGGGCTTGCCCGGTATTCGGCTTCCCGACCAGTCTCGCCGACGGAGATGGTAGTAACCTCTCCGCCGCCTAGGTTTGCGCGGCATTTGGCTTCCTGATCATTCCCGCCGACGGAGACGGGTGTGACCTCTCTGCTGCCTGGGTTTGCCCGGCATCCAACCTTCGTGCGCTACCGTATGGTAAATTCCGGGATTACGCCGCGCTCACCGTTCAAACCCGCGACCGACCGTCTAGGATAAGTTCTTGTAATCTTTCGTAGGCTAAGCTAGTAAGTCTTAGTAAGCTTAAAGTAAGTCGTCCATAGGATAAGCTACCTGTACACCTCCATAGGCTAAGCTAATTGTAATCTCGCGTAGGATAAGCCACCTGTACACGTTCGTAGGATAAAACATTTTCACACGCCACCTGTACACGTGCGTAGGATAAGACATTTTCAAATAAACACTTGTTTAGCAAAAGAGGACTCGCGAACTTGACTCTCCTACCTACTCCCGAATCTCGAAACCGGTCAGCCAGTCCGTGACGCTCTAGATAGGCCGTACCGTTACATGGCGCCCGAACAGGGACGGTTTAAGGAAAGTCCAGCTAACGGAAAGCCTCATGACCGCGTGGATTAATACTCTTTCCAAAGAACAGCTTGTCGAATATCCCCATCGATACGGAGTGGACACCACGGGCCAGGTGGACCTGCTGAAACGTCGACTGCGCCTATACTTTGCCGCACACCCGACCGACAACCTGAGGAACAGCAACGGCGACATACCAGGGGAGACCACGACCATACCCACGTTGAGTCCGACGGAACGCATCGAAATCATTAATCAGATCCGAAAATGGGGCCACCGCTTTGAGGGAGCGGATCCACTTTCATTCCTGGAACGAGTCGAGGAACTACGAGTCAGTTATGGTCTCGATGAAGACCACCTACTTTTGGGCCTACCGGAACTGCTAAAGGGAGATGCCCTCTTATGGTATCGAAATCATCACGATTCCTGGGAAACATGGGCTAGTTTCTGCGAACATTTCCGCAATTACTACCTGCCGCCGGGAGGTGGCGAGGCGACTAAAACGAGAGATCAGCGGGCGCTCCCAAACACCAGGGAAGTCGTTCCGCGAATATTCCAATGCGCTCCTCACCATGATGCGCCGAGCTGGGGGATACTCCGAACGGGAACGACTGGAGCAAATTTACGAGAACATGGACCCGGAACACCAGCTCTATGTCCCACCGATCAGCTCACCATGAGTGAACTCATGACCCGGATATCTAAGATTGAGGAAGTCAAACACCGCCGAACTCCAACGATCGCCAAACCATCAGTCGCCACCGTTACCTACAACCGGGAGGAATGCTGCTGGAGATGTAAGCAGCGGGGACACACTCGGGATTGCAAGCGACCACCAAGAAAATTTTGCTCGCGGTGTGGCAAGGACGGTGTCCTGACTCGCGATTGTCACCCACCAGCGGGAAACGCCCAACGGGCCGGGGACGTAGCGGCCGCCTCCCAGCCCAGCCTCGAATAGAATACCGTCCGCGCCCGCATCTCCAGATACATATCCGACGACATCAGTTTGCGGCTCTCATGGATCCCGGGTCCGAAGTCTCGTGCATACAAGAAGAGACAGCACGACTATTTCCCGGAATATCACAACTAGCCCAGAGTTGGGGGGACTACGTCCTCCTAGCCGACGGCACACGGGTAGAAATAACTGGGGTATTGCGGTTGCCCCTCCGATGGGAGGACCTACTGGCACGATTTCTGCATACTCCCGGGCCTAGCCAGTAAGGTACTGATTGGCACCGACTTATGGGCAAAAATGGGATTTGCTTTGCCCCCACCACCATTGAATCAGATAAGGACGGCTCCCCGAACGGACACAATCACCGTCGGCCCCAGCAACGAAGCAGATGGAGTCGCGACTCCAGACATTTCTAGCAACCGAACTACCGCTTTTTGAATCAATTTCGGGACGAACTGACCGGACCGAACACCGCATACGACTCAAACCTGGGCCGCCGATCAAGCAGCGATATCGACCCCGCAATCCGGCCATGCAAGCCGTTATCAATGAGGAAGTGGATCGCATGCTCGCCGAAGGCGTCATCGAACCCTCGAACAGCGCCTGGAGTTCACCGGTAGTCATCATGCGAAAAGAGGATGGGCAACATAGATTCTGCATAGATTTCCGCAGGTTGAATGCGGTATCAGAAAAAGACGCCTATCCCTTGCCACTCATCACGGCCACACTAGACAAATTGCGAGGAGCGCAATATTTGACAACCTTGGATTTAAAGAGTGGCTACTGGCAGATACCGCTGTCCCGCGAAAGCCGACCGGCAACCGCTTTCACCGTGCTAGGAAAGGGGCTATACCAATTTACGGTCATGCCTTTCGGGTTACACTCGGGTTACAGCCCTGGCGACCTTCCAGCGGCTGCTAGACGCAATGATCAGCCCCGACCTTGAAGCCTAACGTCCTCGTCTACTTGGACGATATCATCATCGCCAGCAGGACATTTGACGAACACCTGCAGCACTTAAGGTCTTCCGACGTCTACGTGAAGCGAAGCTACGCTTAAACCCGGATAAGTGCCACTTCTACCGCCCGAGTCTCCGTTACCTAGGACATGTAATCGATCGACAAGGGATACACACGGACACCCAGACAAAGTCAGTGCCGTCACTAACTGGCCAGCGCCCACCACCGTGCGCAAGGTCCGACAGTTCCTGGAGATGGCCTCATGGTATCGCAGGTTCATCCCGAACTTTTCGACGCTGGCCACGCCACTCACTGCTCTGATCAGAAAACGAGTGAGATGGACAGGGGGGGCCCCCGAGGGGGAGTGGCTCATTGGCGCACAGTACAATTGGACACGTTGCAATTGCGCACCGTGCTATTAGACACATAAGATTGCGCATCGTTCGATTGGACACGTTACATTTGCCCACCGTTCAGTTGGACACAGTTCTTTTGCGCACCGTTCGATTGGACACGTTACATTTGCCCACCGTTCAATTGGACACAGTTTTGCGCACCGTTCGATTGGACACGTTACATTTGCCCATCGTTCAATTGGACACAGTTCTTTTGCGCACAGTTCTTTTGCGCACATTACTTTTGCTCACATGTTCAATTGCGCACATATACTTTTCCATGCAAAAGGAGGCTTCACATGGGTTTGCAACGGGGTGGGGGTCGGGCGGGGGGGTGGGAGCTGTGCAGTCTGTGTGTGTACTTTAAATGCAAACTGGGATTTCACATGGGTTTATAAAACTGTGGGCAAAAGAACTGTGGGCAAAAGAATTGTGGGCTAAAGAAATGTGGGCAAAAGAACTGTGCGTAAAAGAACTGTGCGCAAAAGAACTGTGTCCAATTGAACGATGGGCAAATGTAACGTGTCCAATCGAACGGTGCGCAAAAGAACTGTATCCAATTGAACGGGGGGCAAATGTAACGTGTCCAATCGAACGGTGCGCAAAAGAACTGTGTCCAATTGAACGGTGGGCAAATGTACCGTGTCCAATCGAATGGTGCGTAATCTTATGTGTCTAATAGCACGGTGCGCAATTGCAACGTGTCCAATTGTGCTGTGCGTCAATGAAGGCTTCTCCCCCCGAGGATGCTGCCTTCCGCCAGCTAAAAGAGGCTTTAACCTCCACACCAGTTTTGGCCTGTCCAGACTTCCACAAGCCGTTCCTGCTAAATCGACGCAAGTTCACATGGACTAGGGGCCGTGTTAACCCAGCATCAGGCAGAAGGAGAAAGAGTGATCGCATACGCCAGCCGAACACTCAACGGCGCTGAACGGAACTACAGTGCAACCGAGTTGGAATGTCTCGCCGTGGTTTGGGGGATCCGGCGAATGCGGGATTACTTGGAAGGGTACCGATTCACCGTAGTGACCGACCACCAGTCCCTCAAGTGGTTGCAGCACCTGAGAATCCATCCGGTCGCCTGGGACGTTGGCTCTTCGAACTGCAACAGTTCGATTTCACCATACATTATAGAAGGGGAGGCCAAAATCAAGTAGCCGATGCCCTCTCTCGGGAATCACAGCTCAACGCGATGCAGTGCAGGATAGCATGTCCATGATACCAATGCCTCCTCGCGGAAGTAAAGAGCCGACCAGCCGAGTACCCCGATTACGAGGTGTGCAACGGGCAACTATTCCGACATGTCCTGCACGATCTGGACTTTAGCGAAGTACCTTCAGCCGAACAGTGGAAGCAATGTGTCCTCCGGGAACAGCGATCTGATATCTTACGCCGGCTACACGACGATCCAATCGCAGGACACTTGGGGGTAGCTAAAACGATAGCCCGTCTCGCCCGGTTGTACTACTGGCCGGGAATGTTCCGGGAGACCGCCCGGTATGTCCGGAGCTGCCCGAACTGCCTAGCCCACAAGGTACCGCAGCAACGACCCGCCGGAAACTTGCACGCTACGCCAGTGACCGTCCCTTGGCAGCAGGTCTCGGTAGATCTGGTCGGACCCCTACCACGCTCGGTTCGAGGACATGTCTGGCTCCTGACCGCCCAGGACCGTTTTAGCAAGTGGGTGGAGTTGGTTCCTCTACGACGCGCCACCGCCACGATACTGGCAAAAGAAATAACTCGCCACATTATCTACCGCCATGGATACCCGAGCCAATTCATCTCAGACAATGGGACCCAGTTCACCTCTCGCCAGTTTCGCACCTTATTTGGGCGTTATTTGGGATCCAACATCGCATGTCGCCTGTTTACTCACCACACTGCAACCCAGTGGAAAGAGCGAACCGAACTATCAAGACCATGCTCGGTCAATACGTCGGTAACCGGCATCGGGATTGGGACGAACGCATCGACGCCCTACAGTTCGCGTTGAATACCGCCAGACACGAGGCCACCGGATACACCCCGGCCTTCCTGGTACATGGCCGCGAACTGGCACCTCCGCATCCGATCGCGCGGCCACCGACTCAAGACCCGGCTTCCCCGGAGGTGCACCGGCAGCGTCTGGAAGAGGCCTACGAAGTCGCTAGGATTCACTTGGCGCGAGCTTTCCAGAGACAGGAGCACCACTACAACCTACCGCGACGTGACTGGCGCCCTCGAGTGGGTGACAAGGTGTGGAAACGAGAACGGCCCCTATCAATCATGACGCGTTTAATGTCAAGCTTGCCCCTCGATTTGCGGGGCCCATGGAAATACGCCGGATAATATCCTCCCGTCATCGTGGATCTACGCGACGAACACGGGAAATGGCATCGGCACATCCACGTCCAGGATCTAAAACCACAACCGGACACACCGGAAGACCGCCGGGAGGACGAAGAACAGAACGCCATCTAACCCGGTATAAAGTTACCGACCCCCACCGAAGTGGCGCCATCTCTGAACGATCGAAGGAATTCCGTCCGAAGGATCTTCGCCTAGAACCACAGAGTACTCCCGAACAGAAATTCGGCGAACAAACCCCCCACTAGCGACACGACGGGTATATAAGGTCGTCGGAATAACCCCGTACGGATCCATCAGTTGATATGGATCGAAAAGAACTATTCGACCTGTTTGGTGAGATCAGCTCGAGCTCGGAGTCCGAGCATAACGGATCACCGCCGACGCCGCAGCCCGCAGCATCACCTCCGCCTACGACGGGCCAAGCCTGACGGCCACCTCATCCGGGGACATCGGTCCAACGGTCCGATAGGACCAACCGGCGGAAGGCGATCCTCTTGGCCACGCCGCCAGAGGTGAAGCCTCGCCAACGCGGGAGGATTGCCGCCCTGACCGGCAGTCAACTTGCGGTCACCCGTCCATCGGCCAAGCCGACCATCGCCAAGCCACCGACGACCGCTCGGCCGCCGACCACCGGACCGCCTACTACCCGGCCGACGACCGTTCGGCCACCGCTCGCCGGATCATCGGCGACCCAGCCACCGACCAGGCCCACCACCGGAGCTCCAAGACGGGGGCCACCCATCACCGGAACCATCTCGGTTCGCTTGGGCGATGGCACCGTTGTTGAGGTCCCCACCGGGTCAGCCATCGTCGGGCGGAGGTACCGAGTACATACCGCGTCGGGCCGATGAGTGATACGATTTCACCCCGATGACCGCTCCCGAGCCATCCGGCGCCTCGACGGCCCCCCCTAAGCGCGGGGTGATGTGACGACAGCTTTGCGTCGTCCCTAAAATTATATGTGTATTATAGTAGATTATTGTTCCTTTAAAATAAACGTAACGGTTTCTCCTTTGTCAATCCCTGACCTCGTAATTTGACGCCTCTGGTGCCCACCAGCGATTCCGCCGATGGACTCCCCACCTAGTCTTACCCCCGCCTCGACACGCGCGAGCGTGGGGGATCCTCGAGCCGTATATAAGCCGGCTCGCGCAACAGACCAATACCTATTCCTCTCCAGTTTCCGACCTGTTCTGAGCCTCTGGGAAGCACCGAGGTACTTCGAATCCTGACCAGTCTCGCCGACGGAGACGGGTGTGACCTCTCCGACGCCTGGGCTTGCCCGGTATTCGGCTTCCCGACCAGTCTCGCCGACGGAGACGGTAGTGACCGCTTCGCCGCCTGGGTTTGCCCGGCATTTGGTTTCCTGATCATTCCCGCCGACGGAGACGGTAGTGACCTCTCCGCCACCTGAGTTTGCCCGGCATTTGGCTTCCTGATCATTCCCGTCGACGGAGACGGGTGTGACCTCTCCGCCGCCTGGGTTTGCCCGGCATTTGGTTTCCTGACCGACTTCGACTACGGAGAAGGAGTGTTACCTCTCCGCTGGCTGGGTTTGCCCGGCATCCGACCTTCGTGCGCTATCGTACGGTAAATTCCGGGATCACGCCGCGCTCACCGTTCAAACCCGCGATCGATCGTCTAGGATAAGTTCTTGTAATCTTTCATAGGCTAACAAGGGGAGGTCGCGGTTGACTCTTCACCGATTTTGATCTCCTTTGGTGTGGTGAATCTATGTCGAAAAATAGTTGATCCGTGTTCGAGCTTTTCGTCCAATGCGCCTTGTAAAATAATTTTTTTTTTCTCGAGGTTGAGTAAACTTGCCAGGTTCGTTATCAGGTCTAAAGAAAGACATACTTTCGATCAGTGTCGCTAGTCCAGTGGCAGAGCGCCAGAACAGTAATCCCCGGATCAAGACTTTGGGGTATCAAAATTTTGTTTTTTATTATTTTATTTATTTATATATATGTATATAACATGTATTATTTATTATGTTAAATAAATATTCGGTATACTAATAATGTTAGAATACACACTTTTCATTTTTCATAGCTTTACAAAATCGGTTTTTCTTT
>JAPIVC010000784.1:0-23208 GCA_030586385.1 Camponotus fellah
AATTAAATCTAATGAAATGTGTGTCTTTTCTGTTCCAGGATAGGTCCCTCTCTACCTGGCGCACCGTCCCCCAATTAATTTTATATTTTTATTATATTTTATATTATATTATTATATTTTATATTTTATTATATTCTTATTTTTAAGTACACACACACACACACACACAAAATTGTAAAAATTACATGCACACATTTTAAAATAAATTTTTATATATTTTTAATTAAAAAAAAATCTAATTATTCGAATGCCTCTCCCTGCGTTCCCATCCTTGCGTCTCTCTTGCGCTAGTCATAAGTATCGCGATATCATCGTTGCGCTCTCTCACTCGCATTAATTATAAATCTCGCGGTATTATCGTTCTCTCTCGCACGCGTCATTGTTCTTTCGCGCTATCGTTCTCTCTCGCACGTGCTAATTGTAAGTCTCATTATCTTCGACATGCGTCATTGTTCTTTCGTGCTATCGTTCTCTCTCGCACGCGCTAATTGTAAATCTCGTGGTATCGTTATCTCTCTTTCATATACTCGTTGCCCACTTACCTTTGCATCGTCCTTCTCACACGATCTTACATTGCGTCATCCTTGTCCCATGTTAATACCATCCTTGTCACACGTTGATGCCATCCTTGTCACACATAGCACTATCCTTTTCCCACACGTAGCATTGTTCTTCTCACCGTCTTCTTACCGTGGATCCCCTTTCACCTCGCGGATCCCTCGTCCATCGCTCGCGGATCCCCCTTCACCTCGCGGACCTCCTCGTCTATCGGTCGCGCCGCGGCTCCTCCTTCCCCACGGGTGATGTCACTAACCGAACGCCGCAGTTCCTCCTTCCCCACGTGTGACGTCACGCGTCCCGCACCGCGGTTGCCCTCGCGCCTCATCCCCCCTGAGAGGACCTGGGTTAGAACCGGTGCTGTATTACTACTCAAATAACATTTCGATTAATGTGTACGGTAGCGAAGACAAAAACAGCATTGTCCCAATATGTCTTTCGGACCAGAAGCGGGACAAACATGTCAACTTGCTGTACGTGGAAGACGACAACAGCGTGGGACATTTTGCTTGGATCAAGAATTTATCCAGGCTAGTGAGCTCGCAATTGAGCAAATATGAACACAAGAAGTATATGTGACCGGTAAGTTTAATTTATATTATTTGACTAATTATAATTTATATAACCAATTGTTCTAATCTTAATTAAATTTTTTTTCTTTTACAGATGCCTACACTATTTTAGCTCAGACGCCAAGTTGCAGTCGCATACGGTCGACTGCGGAAAGCTGAACGACTGCGCTGTATGATTGCTGAGCGACAAAGACAAGTGGCTCGAGTTCAACAACTTTAATCAAAAGGAGCGGATGCCGTTCATCGTGTACGCCAATTTGGAATGTGTCCTGGCCAAGACGGAAGAAGAAAAATTGTACCAACATCATCGGGTATTTAGTTTAGCTTATTATGTACATTGTTCGTTCGACAATTCTTTATCAGTATATCATTCGCATCATAGCGCCGATTGTATAGCATGGTTCGCCGCAGACCTTAAAAATTTAGCGTTAGGTTAGGTACGTGTAAAAAATATTTTAAAAACAAATGTCCCTATGGTAAATTTGACGTCATAGCGCCATTCAATGTCATATATGCGATAAACCGTTCGTGCAAGACGATACACGCGTTCGCGATCATTGCCATCTGACCGGGCGGTACAGAGGTCCCGCGCATTCAAATTGCAATCTAAATTATAAAGAATCTTTTTGTATTCCGATAGTTTTTCACAATTTGGTTATGACTCACACTTTATTATCGAGGAAATAGCCACAGCGTTCGAAAGAAAAATCGAGTTATTACCGATAACAAAGGAAATATATATATTTCGTTTACTAAAACTGTTGATGTTAAAGAATCAAAAAGAATCAAAAAATCATATAAAATTACGTTTCAATGATTCCTTTAAAATTTCAATGATTTCTCGCATCGAGTCTTGATAAATTTGCATCATTTTTGGATAAAGATAAGCTCAAAATTTTAAAATCGGAATTTCAAAATTTATCTATCGAAAATTTCAATTTGTTAATGCGAAAAGGTGTATTTCCATACAAATATATCGATTCCGTTGACAGATTGCAAGACATATGTTTACCGCCGCGCGAATCATTTTACAGTTCCTTGACCGGTGAAACTGTATCCGAAAGCGATTACGCGCACGTCGAGAACGTCTGGACGCGATTCTCCATTCGGACGCTAGGCGAATATAGCGACTTGTACCTCAAAATCTTGTTATCAGCCGACATTTTCGAAAACTTTCGAGATAAATGTATCGAAAGTTACGGACTCGACCCCGCGTATTACTATACTCTCCCCGGCTACACATGGGACGCCATGTTGAAACATACGTAAATTACGTTTTGCTTATAGACATCGACATGGTTATGTTCATGGAACGTGGTATACGCGGCGGTCTGAGTCAATGTTCGGGTAGATACGCTCACGTTAATAACAAGTATGTGAAGTCGTACGATCCATCGAAACCATCATCATACTTGATGTACTTTGATGTAAATAATTTATACGAATGGGCAATGTGTCCACCGTTGTTCTATGCCGATTTTCGATGGGTCGATGACGTGACGAATTGATCGTCCATCGCGCTAGATTCGCCTACAGGCTATATCCTCGAAGAGGACCTCGAGGACCCGCAACATCTTCACGATGCGGACACTGACCTATCGTTTTGTCCGACACGCGACAAACCACCTGGCAAGCGGGAATTCAAACTGCTTGCAACGCTATATGATAAGAAGCGTTACGTGATACACTACCGTAACCTGCAGCAGTGTACGCGTCACGGCCTTCGCGTCACAAAAATACATCGAATTTTACAATTTTCACAATCTCCCTGGCTTCGAAATTACATAGAATTAAATATACATTTTAGAACATTGGCTAAAAATTATTTCGAGAAAAATTTATATAAATTAATGAACAATGCGGTGTTTGGCAAAACGATGGAAAATGTGCGCAATCGTGTGAATGTTATGCTCATAACGCACTGGGACGGATGATACGGCGCAGAGGCGATGATCGTGAAACCAAATTTCCACAGCAGAAGCGTTTTTTCGGAAAATCTTATTGCTGTGGAATTGCGTAAACTCGAGGTGAAATTCTACAAACCGATTTACGTTGGTATGTGCATACTCGACATATCCAACACATGTTTGTACGAATTTCATCATGAGTATATGACACCAATGTATCGCGACAAATGCCGGGTAATATATACCGATACGGAGTCTCATATATCACATTGAATGTGAAGACGTATATGAAAATATGAAGCACGACATTGCTAGATTCGATACGAGCGATTATGCGGTGGACAATGTGTACGGTATACCGCTTCTAAATAAAAAGGTACCGGGTCTGATGAAGGATGAAAATAACGGCACCATAATGACTGAATTCGTCGGGCTCAGGGCAAAGAAGTACGCGTTACGAGTAAATGGGAAAAAGGATACGAAGAAAATCAAAGGCGTCAAGAGCAACGTTGTTGCGAGAACGATAACGTTTGACGATTACATGCGGTGCTTGAACGAAAAGATTGAAATGACGCCTCAGCAGTCGTGTATACGATCTGAACTGCATCAAGTATACACGATCCGCGAGACAAAAATTGCTCTGAGTCCGTACGACGATAAACGGTATATCGTACCCAAAACCACCGTGGGGACATTATAGGATACCTTTGTAAATAAATGTATATTTTGTTTATTATATATTTTGTACATTGTTTAAAGGAAAAGGCGCGTTAAACGATAGGATGCAGGAATGAGTGCGAAAAGAAATCGATGCACAGCACAGATGTAGCGATAAGCGAGCTTTAATTTGAACTTTCATAACACTTACAAAAAAAAATATTACATAAGTCTTCAAATTTCTTTACACGCGGAAGTCGCCAGGGTTTTGTTAAGAGAAAAAAAACCCGTCACGATCGCCCGAGCTATTTTATTGCGAACGAGAGGTAGAGAAATTTCCAAAAAAGGGACTCGAAATGTGCCACGTTAAAACGATCAAACAAGAGAACTGGATCTCACAGATTCGCTTTGCTACTTATAGAAAATAGCGCGCGGCGGTTTTCGTACGGGTCGTCGAGGTGAAGGGGACGAAACAGCTGATCGAGAGAATCAAAATAAAGGTTGTTGGCGTTTATTGCCCCGAGAGTCTATCTACGCGTGCTTTGTTTGATTCTGTCTTATTTTTCTCGCATTATATATTTTCGGTTTATGGTTCGTTACAGCGGCTTGAAGACATTGTTGGTGATTGGAATATCGCTTCCAACAATCCACAACGGACAATGTCAAGTAACAAAATACTAGGATTAACAATAAATCAACGCGGCGAAGAGTTTTCTCGATTTGATTTAATTTTTTCGGGGAAACGCATTTAAGTACGGAGTCGACGAGATTGCATCGCTTATTCCCGAACATTCCGCTTGCCTCGTTTGGCGCGAGTCGCCGAATGAAATTTGCTGTTGATTCGTAAGCGGCGCTTGTCACGGATCTTAATCATCGCATGCATTACTGGTGGCTTAGAAGCGAGCAATTCAGGATGTTGTCATTAGGTAGCACAAGGAAACAAGATGCGTTTAACTGTCTGTTGGGGTTTTGCATGTGGGGCGTCCGTCGATCTCGCTGGCTTCGTGGTTGTCTTGCATCGGCAAAAGAACGAGGCGATTCACGGGCCGGGTAAACGTCGATGACGCAGTTCGCGAGGCGCACCTGCCCGTCGTCGCCAGGATGAGTGTCCACTACGCGCGCCAATGGCCATTTGTTCGGTGGCGACGCCTCGCTCAGAATAAGGCAGAGGCGACCGATCTTAACAGCGGTATCGGATTTCCACCACTTCGGGCGGTGGTTCAGCGAGTGCAAATATTCTCGCGACCATCTATCCCAGAAGATCTGTCGCATCCGTTGCACTAGCTGCCATCGCGTTAGGCGGCTCTCCGGTATCGCGAGTAGAGATGGCTCGGGCACAGCGTTCAGCGCGGATCCGACCAGGAAGTGCCCCGGCGTTAGGGCGGTGATGTTGTCCGGGTCCTCGGATAGTGCGACCAGCGGTCGGGAGTTGAGGCACGCCTCAACTTGTGCGAGCAATGTGGACATCTCTTCGAAAGTCGCCGCTTCGAACGTAGCATCGCCGATCACTCGTCGAAGATGCCGCTTGAGTCCTTTGACTGCCGCCTCTCACAGCCCCCCGAAGTGCGGGGCTGCCGGAGGATTGAACTGCCATTGAATGCGGTCGCGCGCGAACTCGTTGGCTAGATGACGTCCTTCCTTGCTGCTGGTAGTGAAGAGGATTCGAAGTTCCCTGTCAGCTCCTACAAAATTAGTACCGCAATCACTGTATATTACCTCGCAAAGCCCTCTTCGGGCGGTGAAGCGGCGTAAAGCGGCGAGAAAGGCTTCTGCAGTGTAGTCGGACACCACATCCAGGTGGACTGCCTTGGTGCTCATGCATACGAATACCGCTATGAACGCCTTGGTGCTCTTGTGGCCTCTGCTCCTTGTGGTCCGTACGAGTATCGGGCCAGCGTAGTCCACTCCGATGTGCTGGAATGGCCTTGACGGGTTCACGCGAGGTCGAGGCAGATCTCCCATCATCGGCTGACTCGTCGCCGCTCGCCATCGGATGCATGTCATGCAGCGGTGGATGACCTCCTTGACCCGTGTTCGTCCCCGCGGGATCCACAGGCGTTGGCGGAGCAATCCGAGAGAGACTGCACTCCCCCGTGCAGGGTTTGTCGATGTCGAGCCTCAATAAAAAGCCTAGTCAGCTTCGATTCGCCCGGCAGGATGGCGGGATGCTTCTCTTCGTAAGTGAGGAAGGCGTGCTTCAGCCGTCCCCCTACTCTCAGGATGCCTTCGCGGTCTATGAAGGGGTTAAGCTTGATAAGTGGGCTCCTGCTTGGCAGGTCCTGGCCGTGCGACAGCGCATTTTATATTCTTTTGGAAATCCCCAGTTCTGTGAGATGCGGATCCATGTTCGCTCGGCTCCTTCCAGCTCACCCACGGAAAGTGTGAGTCCTTGGGCATTCGCTGGTTTTAGTCACCGGAGACACCACGCAGTGATATGCAGGAGGCGGTGCAAAGTCGAGTATCTCATCATCATCTCGGTTTCGTCCAGGCGTTGTCGAGGAGTGGCGAGATGGCTGGCTCTCTGTTCCGGGATTTCAAAAGCGGGTTCCAAGGCTGTGGCGGAGGGCCATGGACCGGGCGTCGCGGTCAGCCAAGGCAGTCCCCTCCACTAGAGGTCGTGCGATACCAGCTTGCTAGGAGTGAGTCCTCGCGAGGCGCAATCCGCGGGGTTGTCCCCTCCAGGCGTGTGATGCCAGCTAGCTTCTGGGATAGTGCGCTGGATGTCAGCAACACGATTGGCTACATACGTTTTCCAGCGAGATGGGTGACCTCGGATCCACGTCAAGGAGTCGGACCAAAAGTGGATGCTCTTGATTGGCAGCTCAAGGACGACTCGATGATGAGATGCGAGGGATGCGAGTAGGGCGGCCGCGCAGAGCTTCAATCTGGGCAATGTCACCTGCTTCACGGGTGCGACCCTGGACTTGGCGGCCACTAACGAGACTCGGGCCTCATCGTCGAGACCGACAGATCAGATGTATAGGACGGCGGCGTAGGCTCGCTCTGAGACGTCGGCGAATCCGTGGAGTTCGATGAGGTTCCTTGGCTGATCCAGCGAGGTACTCGAACGCTCTGGAGGTTGGGCAGATCTTCTTTGAAGGCTTTCCAAAGGTCAGCGTCTGTCGTTGCCAGTGGCGTGTCCCAGTCAAGGCCCTGTAGCCAGACGGATCGTATTAGGATCTTGGCCCGAATGACCACGAGCGTGATCCATCCCAGCGGATCAAACAGCTGCGCTGTGACAGACAGGACCGTCCTCTTGGTGATCGGATGTGACTCGAGACGGCGTATCGAAAACGAAAATTGGTCTATGCTCGGATGCAATCCAAGCATGGAATGGCTCTCGTGGGGCTCCCAAGCACGAAGGCTCGTACGAAGCTGGTCGGCCGCGGGAACGTCCTTGAAAAGTTCTAGGTCGGTCGCGGACCACTTTTTCAGTGGGAAACCGCCCGCCCTGCAGAGTTGCGATAACTGGCTCTGAATCTCGCGAGCTTCCGTCAGTGAAGCGGCTCCTGTCAGAATATCGTCCATGTAGACGTTGCGTCTCAGTACTGCTGCTCCCATGGGGTAGCGATTCTCCTCGTCGGTGGCCAACTGGCGCAGTGAACGGATGGCGAGGAACGGTGAGCAGGCTAACCCGTATGTCACCGTGTTCAACCGGAACTCCTTGACCGGCTCCCCTTTTCGCGGCGCCACAAGATGCGTTGCAAATCGCGATCCGCTGGATGCACAAGGATCTGTCTGTACATCTTTTCGATGTCCGAAGCGATCGCGTATGCGTGTCGGCGTCAGCGAGTCAGAATGTCCGGGAGCGCGGGCAGCAGGTTGTGCCCCACGTGGAGCTTATCATTAAGCGAGATGCCGGAAGGAAGTGAGGTCGAGCCGTTGAAAACCACTCGCAATTTGGTCTTGCCATCGACGCATCTCAACACTCCGTGGTGCGGAAGATAACATACATGCCCGTCGCCTAAGGCTCCATTATTCGTATTCGTTGCCGTCATGTGACCGAGAGCCTCGTACTCGTCCATGAACTCCCGGTATTGCTTGTGCAGTTGAGGGTCGCGCGCGAACCGTCCCTCCATGCACGATAGCAGTCGGGTCGCGGCCTTTCTAGTTCCCGCCAGGTTTATTACGTTTTCGGTCGGCGCACCAACGGAAGGCGCACCACGTAGCGTCCGTTCTCGTCCCGTGAATGCGTCCTCGCAAACTACTCCTCGCATTCGCGCTCCTCTGAGATTATCGGGGGCAGGCCTCGAGGCACTTCTTCCTGCTCTCACAGCCTTTTTACGAGTTCCGTTAAGGTCTCGTCCACGATGCACGAATGACTATGAGTGACTGTCGTATCGATATTGTCGTCGACCGTTCCAGATAGGATCCACCCGAGCGAGGTGCGTTGGGCGATCGGCTCTCGCGGTCCTCCCTTGATGACTCCAGAATCGAGGATAGCGGCATATACGTCGGCGCTCAGCAGGAGATCCACCGAGTCGGTGGCACAGAAGGGTCGGCAAGGTCGATTCCTCGCAGATGTTTCCAAGGTTCTATCCTCAATGTCGTAATGCCGGCGGAGAGACGCAGAAGGATCAATGCAGATATGGTCATCGGCGTTTCTGCTACGCGAGGCAATACTTGAATAGATACGCGACCGTTCGCGATACCCGTCCGCGTTCCGCCGACGCCGAAGATGGTGACTGGAGCCGTTCTTCGTGAGAGACGTAGTCGCTGTGCCAGGGTTTCGGAGATCATCGACGCTTCGGAACCTTGGTCGATGAGCGCCTTTGTGAGATGCAACGCGCCCAATTTGTCGGCAACACGAACGCGCGCGGTGGCAAGGAGTACTGTTCCCCGTCCGAGACGCGGCTGATGCATCACGTGCGAGGTCACGGAGATCTCACGACAAGCATCGTGTAACGAGGTGTGATGCCTATTTCGGCAAACTGAACAATTTTTTTTGGATTGACACTCATTCACCTGATGCTTCCCGAGACAGTTCAGGCACAGCTGATTCGCCTCGCCTGACGTGCTTCTTCCGTTCTTCCGCAGACTTCCCTTGGTAGCCATCGCATAGCATCAGGAAGTGATCCTTCTTGCAGAGCAAACACCGACCGCGCCTCGACTCCTGCTTCTGAACGTGGTGAGATCGCGCGGATCGGAACCCGTTATCTCCAGATTTCCTGGACGTTGTGTCAAGTTTCTGCGGAAGCGCTTCCAAAGTCTGGAGTCGCTTCTCGAGGAGGCCTTGAGTTCGTCGAAAGACGCCGGTTGTGATGTGCCTCCGATGGCGTCCTCCCAGTCCCGGCGCGATCGGGGGTCGAGGAACTCAACTACCATGTGAACGAACAGATCTTCACATTTTGATATAGGTCGCTCGACGCTTTCGAGGGCGCTTACGGTGGAGATGGTGCCCTGCAAAACGCGCTTCAGCTCTACCGCCGTCTCGCTCTTCATTTTGGGGAGCGATGTGAAGACAGTGAAGTAAAAACGGACGAGAAGACGCTTGTTCTCGTAATGTTCGAGGAGCAACTTCCATGTTCGTTGATCATTTTCTGAGATGGTAGTCAGGTTCCGGACAAGTGTCTCGGCTTTCCCCTTCAAGGACGCCTTCAAATAATGTAGTTTCTCTACATCCGAGATACTGGGATCTGCCCCGATGACCGATTGGAAAAGGTCTCGGAACGGTGGCCAGTCAGCGTATCTGCCGGAAAATTGAGGCAGTTGGATACGTGGAAGGATCGTGCGTTGTCGCATTGAAGGTGACTCGGTGGACCTGGATGTGTTCTCGCCTGACGGCTGCACGGATAAAGCTCTCTTCTTATTTATGAGTCGCGTCTTCTGGACCAAATATGATTCTTCCGCGAGGCCAGCGAAGTCGCCGGTGATGTAGTCGTGAGTCTTCAAGGCCTCCCAGTACTTTGCGAGCAAGCATTCGTGCTGCCTTTCAAACTTTGCCCAACGACTTTCCAGCTGCTCGAGTCGGTGGCAGCGGCAGTTATGTTCTCTTTCCCCATTTTAGACAGATTTTCGATTGTGTTGGCGATACGAAGTTAGATCTCGTCTTGAGAGCGGATGAGGTGGTCCATATCCATGCTCATAGTGAATGTTGAGCACCACTGATCACTCAATTACTGCACCCCCACTGTACCGGATCAACTTGCAGATCCGGCTCCAGAATGTTCAAAGGAAAAGGCGCGTTAAACGATAGGATGCAGGAAAGAGTGCGAAAAGAAATCGATGCACAGCACAGACGTAGCGATAAGCGAGCTTTAATTTGAACTTTCATAACACTTACAAAAAAAAATATTACATAAGTCTTCAAATCTCTTTACACGCGGAAGTCGCCAGGGTTTTGTTAAGAGAAAAAAAAACCCGTCACGATCGCCCGAGCTATTTTAATGCGAACGAGAGGTAGAGAACTTTCCAAAAAAAGGGACTCGAGATGTGCCGCATTAAAACGATCAAACAAGAGAGCTGGATCTCACAGATTCGCTTTGCTACTTATAGAAAATAGCGCGCGGCGGTTTTCGTACGGGTCGTCGAGGTGAAGGGGACGAAACAGCTGATCAAGAGACAGAATCAAAACAAAGGTTGTTGGCGTTTATTGCCCCGAGAGTCTATCTACGCGTGCTTTGTTTGATTCTGTCCTATTTTTCTCGTATTATATATTTTCGGTTTATGATTCGTTACAGCGGCTTGAAGACATTGTTGGTGATTGGAATATCGCTTCCAACAATCCACAACGGACAATGTCAAGTAACAAAACACTAGGATTAACGCGGCGAAGAGTTTTCTCGATTTGATTTAATTTTTTCGGGAAAACGCATTTAAGTACGGAGTCGACGAGATTGCATCGCTTATTCCCGAACATACATAATCATGTATATATTGTATTTTTATATATTTTATACATTTTATATTTATATTTTAACATTTATAAATTTTATATTTTAAGAAAATTTATATATTTTATATTTTAAGAAATTTTATATTTTATATATTTTATATGTTTCAATAAATGTTTATAATACATTATTTTTATGAATCCAAGAGTTGTATGATTTATCCATTCCCAACCATTTCACCTATACATCACCCTTTTCCCGTAAAATTTTTTCCACGAGATATACGTCGAGATTAGCGACGCGTTGTAACTCGTATTCGTAAAATCCTCCAGCGACGGGATTTCCCCGCGAATCTTCGAGTATGAATGTCGCGGGATTAGTTTTCTGTACCTCGACAATCTTAAAAACTTCGGTCGTCCAATTTGGCGTGAAACCTTTTTCAAAGATTGTTTTGTATTTGCTCATGCGTACCGAATCGCCTATTTTAAATTTTGCCGGAGCTGCAATTTTTACGTTGCTGTACACCGTATTTAAAAGTTTTTCAGCGATCGCCGGAGTGACGTCGACAGGTCACATACCGTGCGATGTTTTCGTGTATTGTACTCTGCAACGAGTCGAGATAGCTCGTCGATCCATTTGTAATTTCCATTCAACGTAAACATTTTCC
The DNA here is from genome assembly GCA_030586385.1 of Camponotus fellah. Lineage (NCBI taxonomy): Eukaryota > Metazoa > Arthropoda > Insecta > Hymenoptera > Formicidae > Camponotus > Camponotus fellah. Next base: position 11,195 of record JAPIVC010000784.1, read on the forward strand.
ACATATTATTTTTTAAAATACGGTTGAATCGTTTTACAACCGAGGTTTTCATAACGGAATATGTCGAGTAATGATTAATGTTATGTTTCTTCATGAGTTTCTGCACACTCGAGTTGTAAAATTCTTTTCCTCTGTCGGTTTGAAAATTTTTTGGACGCCTTTTATCGTCTCCGGTAATTTTTACGATCGTTTCCGATATTTCGTTCCCACTCTTACTCTTGAGTGTCCACGCATACTTGCTCAACACATCGATAACCGTGTTTATGTATTTATGACCTTGTTGAGTCGAGAGTACGAAGGCATGTCGATCACGTCCGCCTGCCACAGATCGTCATATCCGCGTACAATGACACGTCTTCGTGGAAAATTTCTTCTCGCCGGAGCATGTAATTCCTCGACTAGTCGCTTTTCGGAGGTGGTTTTGTTCTCTCGCACGTTTGATCGAGGCATAATTAATATTGTGATATTAGTATGTCTCTCTTACTGTGTCGAGTCAGATGTTGATATCTCAGCACATTCTTTATCTCGAAAACCATTATTCGCAGCGCTTGTACGTTTGTTTCGAGCGCGATAATTTCTTGCTCAATTTCTCCTTGTCGATCTCTCAAAATTTATCCACGTATCGTTTGTTGACAGCGTCAGTGTCAGTTTCCGGTTGCGCTACTCGTTGAATCTTGCGCGACCTTGCGTCAAAGCCGGTAGTAGTCTGGCACAGAGCGTTATCGCGAACGTAATTTCTCAATAATCCATTCCATTCATAGTACAAATTATTCGGCGTTCCCAGCGATAATCTAAATTTATTAATCGACATTTCGGTACCGAAAACATTGACCGAATGACACGTATCGTCGACGCATAGTTTAATTTATAATAATGCCGGCCTCGCGAAGTTCTTCGATAATTGACAAGATTTCATTATCGTGCATTGTTGCCGGCTCAACGTGAGGCGTCCAGCAATCGCAAACGATCCACCAATTCGTTAGGATCGTTCCAATGCACGTAATCGATCATGTTGTCGCTTAACGTCGTACGCGGCGCGTCTATATCTCTTCCCACCTTTCTCAGGGAATAATGGCGCAATTATATATTTGTACTTGTATCCTTTATTAGTTTTAATAGGATTATTAATTTTATTGTCACGTTTATGCGCATTTGTTGTTTTTAATATACTTTGATATTTATACAAATCGTCTTGAGTGTACTTTTTATGATTGGGAAATTTTTTAAAAATCAAATCGTAGATACCTTCGGTTCCCTTATATTTTATTCCATCCATAATTATATTACCTTCCTTGTCCACATCGAAACGTTTATCATCGAGCATCATTCCTTCGCTGGTAAATTTAACATCGTAGACGTAATCCATGCTCTTATTTTTATCAACTTTTTATCAACTATTTTATCACTCATAATATTTCCTATATACTTTTGCGCCAGTGGACCAAAATGATCTCGGAACGTTTTTTGACTTTCGAACGTTTCTAATTCGTGTCGGACCGATGTTACAAACGAATCGTGTGGTCTCATAAATTTCTTCGACGGACGTGGATGGTATTGTTTGACGAGGTTGCACTTTTATCGGAGTAGAAACAGTAGCCATATTAGAAAATTGCTTCCTTCGCTTTGATCGATTTGGTGTCGAATATATCGGTGAATCGTTTATCGGCATATCATGATGCTCGATCGATGTGTCGATGATGTTCGATCGATGTGTCGATGATGACTGATCACTTTACGGTATCGCGAAATCGTTAAATTCTCTTCTATATCGTCCATTGATCAATGTAGTATCTTTATTAATGACTACGGAGCCATATTTGCGTTGCCAACATTTCTCAATGCACGGAAATCGTCGTAAGACATGTCGGTATTCACGTGATCGTTGTACACGTGCATGTTTCAAGTTTGTGCCATCTTGTTTAAACAAGATCAGCAGGTTCGCGTTGTCGCGTGTAAGATGCTTAGGTATCTTGGTGTACGTACAAACTTGGTGTACGTCATCAAAGATAAAGATGGAATTCGGAAGCGCCTCGCTCGGTGGAATGACATCGCTGTTATTAGAGAATGTAAAATAACCAATTTCGTCTATAGGTGTTAGTAAATTTTCCAAGTATTTGTATTTCGGCTGTTGAAGCGATTTCGAGTATACGTACACGTTCTCGAAACGTACACCGTGCGGACTTTCTATCAAACTAATCAACACGTTTGTCTTACCGCAGTTTGAAGGGCCGCAAACGATATCGCGTATAGTGGTCGGCAGCATGTTTCCATGCTTGCGTACTTTTTTCTCCGATATTAGTCTATCGTTGAAATTTGATACTTTGATTACCCGCGCTTGGCGCACGAACCGCATGTTTTATCTTTCGAATCAATTTTGCGAATGATCACGAGGGGGAGACCTATTTGTAGAAGTGTCTCGACTCGAAACCGCTCAGTATCAAAAGTGTTTCTCCTTCTGTCGAAGGAGATCTCTCCTTCTGAGAGAGACATTCTCGGGCTTACCGCCAAACAACTGCAGTATATCCCAAAGATTCTTTTACTGCAAAATTTTGGTGATTACGTAGAACGATTGTGAGACAAGCTTCCAGAACATATAAAGACTGATTCGGAGGTTCAACAATATCGTTCGTGCATGCGACATTACAATCAGCCGTGGCAACGAACACACATCGACGGTCCACCTCCGTTGATAAAAGATTGCTACGAATGTCAGCGAGAATCGTAAGAGGTAGCGGTCTCTTAAATTGTGCGAAAAACGCGCTCGAATTGCATATTCCTGGTTATCAGTTTTGCGGTCCGGGAACTCGATTAGAGAATCAATTGGCTAGAGGCGATCGAGGTATCAATCCATTGGACGCAGCGATATTAGATGAATAAATTATCAATGCTGCGAATGTTGGAAAGCGGACGATACTTGAACATGAGTTTCCGATCTTGGGATCTATACGAATTTCCTCTGCTACATAGTACGACTAAATTCTGGACCTGAAGCGCGCTTACCGAAACCGCGATACGTCATCTTTGCGCTGCAAACTGATAAAACAAATTCAGTGTCACAAAATGTTACATTATTCGATGACGCAAACTGACCAACGTGCTCTCTTAAACTCGAATTTTATCCCTAGGATGTTTAATTTAGATTTTGAAAAACAGATTCGCCGTCTATTCGACATATACCTTGTTTTCGAAATTTTATTACGGATGCGATAATAACATCGCGCTATTAACTATTAGTTTCTACATTGCGGTCCTCTCGCGGTCATTGATTCCTCGAGACCAAACGAGTCTGTCAAAACTGCTACCGTGGACGTGAGAATAGAGTTTGAATGCAGGGAAAATATACCGGCGAATACTATTGTCTCATCCTGCACGATCGGGTTGTCGAATATATTCCATTGACCAATGTGTCCGCAAATTTAGGTCAACAAATATCCTCCATTGCACATGAAGAAAAATATAAAAGATTGAAAGGTTTGACGATCAACATCAGTCTGCGATCGAATCTTGTCATCATGGTTGCGCCAACGTTTGTGGATCTGCAAGGATTTGTCGTTGGGAAAAATTTTGTCGTGAAGGAAGCTGCGGTTTTGAGAAAAGGATCTATACTTTCTCATTATATTTTTACATGTCCGGTACCAGGGCACATCCTCACAAAATCTGAGAGATATCAGGTTTTATGGCTGATTAAAAACCATCATGGATTATCGTGGAACGAGGGACGCGTTTCATATTGGAAGTCGAAACGTTTAATTACGACGACGGTGCAACGGAGGAGGATGATGCGCCTCTCGTGTACGTTAAAGGCCATGAAAAACGACAATGGCTGGCCGATATACTGGACAATGATGCGAGAAACGATGTGATTATCGAAACTTTGGATGCAGACTATGAGGATGTAACTTCTTTAAATAAATTAGATGTTAAGAATACTATGCGTTGCGAAAATCATGTAAGAAATTGCGCTCTACAAAATGTATTTAAGATTTATAATTGGTGGTTGAAACATCATGATAATAATTCTTCGAAACCATACTTATAATAAATTGATGACGCAATATATTTTTATCGTCTTTCTTATTCTCCTCATTCTTTCCTCATCCCTATCTATGTACGTGCGCAGTATCGTATTTCCGTACGTGACACATATATTGTATTTCGATACTACAGTGTGGTATATTTAAATATTTGTTCGATAATTGAATATAGTTTTGCGTTTGATTTTCGTTTAACGGGTGTTGATTTCCGTTCGTTTCCGTTCGATGAGCGTTCGACGGGCGTTCGTTTCCGTTCGACGAGCGTTCGACGAGCGTTCATTTCCGTTCGATGACCGTTCATTTCCTTTCGATGACCATTCGACGAGCGTTCGTTTCCGTTCGACGAGCGTTCAATTATCGTTCGATGATCGTTCGACAGGCGTTCGTTTCCATTCGATGAGCGTTCGTTTCCGTTCGACGAGCGTTCGTTTCCGTTCGACAACCGTTTGATCAGGGTTGACGCATTATATTATATCGTGCTACCGTATTGCGTGGGAACATGCATACTTTTGTCTTACGACGCGTTTTTAGTAAAGCGATAATGATACGTTCCTAACGTTTCGTAGATACGATTGTCTTCTCGCAAAGTCGCGATATGATATTAATATTATATTATACTATGTTGAGTTACGTAGGACCGCGCGTATTTTTGTCTTACGACGCGTTTTTGATATGGTGATAATGCCACATCTCTACTATAAAACCTCGTGCCGAGACCTCGTTACCTCATCAGAAAGATGTGCACAGTGCGAGAGTGTATAAAAAATTTATTTTAAGATAAACAATATGGATAGAATTATGAATTATGTAGAATCGTGGAAGAGGGGATTTATAGATTTATTATTTATCACAATTTTGAGGGTTGTATTTGTTTGGGAGGTAAATAGTATTTCCGTAAGATTTCCGTAAGATTGCATGTATGTTTTTTAATTAGATTATTTAAATATATTACTTATTATTTAGTACCGGGATGAAATTCATATACCCGGATTTATAAATATCCGCCACCGCCAATGGGTGCAGATGGAGCGCCGGAAAGTCCGACAAGAGTTTGATGATCTGTGGGGCGACATCCCGGAGGGTCGCAGGATTGCTGACTAATACCAGAACATTTTAATGATATTTTCAACCTGCGACAGCTCTTCGGGGAAGAGCCCTACATACAGATCCTCGAAGAGGATTGGGATGGGGAGGCTGAAGAAGAAGAAAATTGGGAGATAGCCGAGAATGAAAAATGGGATTGGGAGAGAGAAGAGGATTGGCAGGATGCCTTGACTCGAGGAGTTTAAGGTATATATCTTTGCTTTACAATTCTTTATATTAAATAAATTATTGGAAACTAATGAAATGTACGTCTTTTTTTTGTTTCAGAAGCGGTCTCCCCTTAGCCCGGCGCACCTCCCCCCCCAAACAAATATATTTTTTCAATTAAATTTTATATTTTTATATTATTATTTTTTAATATTTTTTATATATTATTTTATATATTTTTAATCTATATTATTAATTTTATGTATACACACACACACAAAATTGTAAAAAATACACACACATTTTAAAATAAATTTTTATATATTTTTAATTAAAAAAAAATCTAATTATTCACATGCCTCACCCTGCGTTCCCATCCCTGCGTCTCTCTTGCGCTAGTCATAAGTATCGCAATATCATTGTTGCGCTCTCTCACTCGCATTAATTATAAGTCTCGTGGTATTATCGTTGTCTCTCGCACGCGTCATTGTTCTTTCGCGCTATCGTTCTCTCTCGCACGTGCTAATTGTAAGTATTGCGGTATTATCGTTCTTTCTCGCACGCGTTGTCTTCGCGCTATCGTTCTCTCTCGCACGCATTGTAAGTATCGCGATTTCGGTGAAAGGGAAGCGAGAACGCCGTCAAAAACGCAATGAATGTAATGCCCTCACGCTCGGACGAACCGGGATGGAAGAAGTACGTGCACGAGCTGCGGCGAAGCGAAGGCCGTTTCAATGTGCTGAAGTTGGACGCCAGATACGGACTTGCACGTATCAGTTTCGCTAAACGCTAAAGGAACGCGAGAAAAACGAACGATAGCCTTTTTCGCCACGGGCCGACCAGCTCTCCTAACGGTAGAGGAGCGGAATTTTGGAGAAAGCCAATTGATTATGCGAGATTTAGATAGTTCGAGATTCGACAGACGGAAGGGAATTCGACAACCACGACAGACTGACACTCAAATAAATTATTTCGACTTAAAAGAAAAATATAACAAATTTTATTAATAAGAGAAATGATATAAAAATAAAATAAACAACAACTCAGAATGAGAACGGATATTTACAAAAAGCTCTAATAACGAAGGTAGCGAAATCAATAACAATTCTCAAATAATAGCGCGGTTAACAATCGTAAATCGACCAAGTCGAACATGCGTTCGGAAGCGACGCCCTGGGGAAAAAGAGAGAGAGCGCAAGAGTAATTCTGTTTCTTACTCAAACCCGTTTTTATGGCTAGGATTCGCTAGGCCGCATAATATTTCGGAATGTAACGGAATTTCTACGTCGGAGTCGACGCTTTATCGGCTTGATCTTTGCCCTTTTAATTTCCAAACTCGCTATTTCGATCGACAGCAATACAAATTCGACAGCGCTACTAATATTTGAGCGAGATTATGGTGTCGGAGAAGACGGCAGATACCGTCTGTGACAGGCGAGCGATACGATCGATGTTTGATATCTGACTATTATCGGAGATTCTCTTCGCCTAACGTTCGCCTCTCTTTACAGCGCTTCTAACTCAGATTTCGTTAATCGCGGAATCTTTCGGCGATTATCTCACACCGCGACACGTTCACGACAATTATTACGACGCAACGCTACACACGCACACTATAGACGCAACAGAGACACATTTGCTCCTGAACACGTAGTTATTACGGGATGCTCACAATCATACGCAAAAACCGATTAATCGCACACACACATCATTAATCACAACACGTTCGTTGGCAGATCGTCGCAGGAATACTTCATGCGGCAACGACAACAATACGACAGCACGGTGGAGTTCGCATTCTCCGCGATCTTTCGCGCACGCGGTCGATACTCAACGGTCGACAATTACGCGTGTATGGTACCCCGGAGAGAGAGAGAAAGAGAGAGAGAGAGAGAGATCGTGCCTGATTAATTACGGCCCCCGTTACGGTACGCTATCTCGACCGCTTGTCATCGGTCGCCCGATATTCGCGAAAATCAATCGCCCGGCGTGAGACCGGAACGGCGGCGAGACACTAAAAATGGCGACGGTGACAGAACGACCGGCCGGCGGAACGAGTCGCGTACGTGGCTCACAGTCAATTAATGGGCAATCTTACCGATCCTGGTCCTCTTCGCAGAGGAGGGTCCTCGGGAATCCCGCCTCACTATCTCGACAACGAAAAAAAACGTCATTTGACGACACAACAATGACGATATTTTTCCAAGACAGCTTCACGTGCCGAGCGCCCGGGCCAGAGTGTCTTCCGGGATCTTCCGATTCGGGATCGATAGATGCGTCGATAACGGCGCGCAGGGGGGTGCGCGGTCCCGCCGCCAATCACAGCGCGACACGCGCGATATCCTCGCGCCTTGTTGCGCGCGAGGTATTCCGGCTCTCGGCGCAGAACGGCGCCGAATATAAAACTTCCAGCCGGGGGCCTTGCTGTTGTGGCCCGGCGAAGGCCCATCTTACGTCCTCCGCCTATGGAGAGTGGTGCTGATCGGGCCCTCCTCCGCCTCCTTTCAGCGAGGGGTGATATCTTCCCGTGCGTGTCTCGAGGCTAGATAAATCGAACGTTATCTCTTTCTTCCGTTCCCGGCAGAAGCGTCGCGCCGTAGGCCGCTGCAACGCCTCCCTCGACGTAATTCTCGCTCTCCGTATGTCCTCCGGCCCGGGTTGTCCGAATTTTCGTGAATACAAAAATGAAAAATAATATAAAATAAATTAATACGAGAAGCCTTCATTGGCGCACAGTACAATTGGACACGTTGCAATTGCGCACCGTGCTATTAGACACATAAGATTACGCACCGTTCGATTGGACACAGTACATTTGCACACGTTACATTTGCACACCGTTCATTTAGACACATATCTTTTGCGCATTGTTCAATTGGACACATTGCTATTGGAAAACAATTTTTCATAATTAAAGCATAAACGCATGTATGTAGACGTCTTAAAATTTTTAACAATTTATTAATTTTTTTTTTTAATAAATGAATGACAAATGCTGTTAATTTGCGCACAGTTCTTTTGCGCACAGTTCTTTTATGCACAGTTCTTTTGCTCACAGTTCTTTTGCGCATAGTTCTTTTGCGCATAGTTCTTTTGCGCACAGTTCTTTTGGCCACCGTTCTTTTGCACACAGTTCTTTTGCGCACAGTTCTTTTGCCCACAGTTCAATTGCGCACGATTTGCCTCGATATTTTACTGATAGATACATAATTATAAGAAGGTAAAAAAGAAGAAGAAGCTTATATTTATAAGTAAATTTGTGATTTTTTTGCATGGTTTGTGTTGTCTCTAAATTATTTAGTAATTTTATTATATCATTCTCCGCATCTTTATCTTGCATACTGCTGTTATGATAGATTTCCTAACCTCTGGTAGTGTCATCGTAGTATTCACGTAATTATATTTTTTATTTTTAATGTTTTTAAATGTGACTTTTCCGAAATGTATAAAGTATAAATTCTCAAATTTTTTTGTAGACAATTATTGCACAGATTCCATATAATCTAATCAGAAGATAAGAAAACGTATCAGTTAAATATAAATGTAAATGTAATTTTCTGACACAAAATAACGAAATAAAATTCTTTCAATTTCAATTAGATACATTATAAATTTAAGAAGTACTATATTTAAATATACAATAAAAAATAAGAATGCAATTTAATCTAGTTTAATTTTCATTCTTAGCAATATTCGAAGAAGTAATAGATCTTTCTTACTTTCAGTGATAATTTTGAAAGATTTTCATATCTTTGTTATGCATATTTTATATAATATCTGCATCAACGGTGTGAAAGAAATCATAATACAAGTCGCCGCTTCCATATTTGGAAGGTAATTTGCTTTTAATAAATTATACATACGTATATTGTTATATGCGTAATGAGATATGATAAAATTTTTAGTAAAATTATTCTATATATAAAATCCTAATTAATGTATTATGTTATTTATATTAATATTTTTAAACGCTTATTTCAGATATAACAAAACTGAGATCCAAATATCTTGTGCATATAAAGTAATTTGCACAGCAGACCTGTCATCGAGTATTATGTCAAAGGAATTCATTAACAAAACACGAGATTCTTTTAAGCGAGAGTTTATTTAAATTTTCTCCGCTAATTAGAATCCTATGTAATGTTATGAAGATATCAACAATTAGTATTTATCATTTGGACTATTTGGAAATTATTCTCAAGATATATTTATACAATGCCATTTATTGTTCATTGTGTGCGCAGTCAAAATGAAAGCAACATTATGTTTTAAATATAATTATATATAGGAAATGTATTAAATATGATATAGAATTAAAAGTTTAATATAGGATATAGAATTAAAAGTTGAAAATGATATAAATTTAAAAGTGTGTTTTCAAACACTAATAAAAACAATATTAATATAGTGTTGTACTAATGATTGCCTTTACACGATAGTTTATAATCTGTTTTTAGTAACTACTATCCGATCTACAATTTGATCATTTGAATATGAGCTTCTTTTCATTCTTAAACTACAATTTCCATGATATGTATAATAAAAGAGAATTTATGTTTATATTATTATTTTTTTTACCTTTGTTCTTTTTTTCAAGCTTTTTCAAGAAAAATTTAAATTTTTGTCAAAGAATATAAAAAAAAATTAAATATATATTTATTACATAAAATTTAATGAAAATAAAGCTCTTTTACATTATCAATATATTAACTGATTATATTGACCAATTAAAATGTTCAGCACTTTGTGAATGTATTTGATTAAAAAAAATTTTGTATATATAAAGCATGTGTATCGTATACATGGAAAATGGATAATACATTGAAATAAACAACAATTAATAATTATAATACTTCAGTTTTATTATTCATGATAATTTGTCAATTAAAATTATATATATATAAAGAATTTTAAAAATTATATATATTTATTTACGTTGTTATAATAAAATACTTTATGTATATTGTTACATATATTGTGATTATCATATTTAATATATATATATATATATATATATATATATATATTTAACAAAGATATTTATTTAATTTTTTTAGACATTTTTAAAATCAATTATAAAGCACATAATATGTGTAATATATATGACAAGACAGATTTAAAAAGTGTAAAGAAAAATTCTTCCCATTGGTCCTAGTGTTACAATTTCTTCCATGTTATTGTATCAAGTAATTTTCATAACGTTCTCTTCACCTTGTCAATTTTCATAATTTTGAATAGATCAAGCTCGCATCTTACAGTGGTGATTCTCCTAAATCAATATTTTACATATGTATATATATATATATATATATATATATATATATACACACACATGAAAAATCAGTCATACAACACTTATTTATATTGTTTTTATTAGTGTTTGATAAGAAATATTTTTATATTATATTTTAAACTTTTAATTTTACATCTTATTTTAAAATTTTAATTTTATATCATAATTGAAATTTTAAATTTTATATTATCTTTAAACCTTTTAATTCTATATTATATTTTATACATATTTAATATACATAATCATCTTTGATAGATAATGTTGTTTTTTGTAGATTTTTGTTTTGATTGCACATATAATAGGTAATAAATGATATTGTACAATTATGCCTGGAGAGTAAATTCCAAAATGTCCAAAGATAAGAAAATAATCGTTGATGTTTTCATAACATTACACAGGATTCTAATTAGCGGAGAAAATTTAAATAAACTCTCGCTTAAAAGAATCTGGTTTTGTTAATGAATTTCTTTTGATATAACTCGATGACAGGTCTGCTGTGCAAATTACTTTATATGCACAAGATATTTGGATCTCAGTTTTGTTATATCTGAAATAAGTGTTTAAAAATATTAATATAAATAACATAATACATTAGGATTTTATATATAGAATAATTTTAAAAATAGAATAATTTAAAAATTTTATCATATCTCATTACGCATATAACAATATACGTATATATAGTTTATTAAATAGCAAATTACCTTCAAAATATGGAAGCAATGACTTGCATTATGACTTCTTTCACTCCACTGATGCAGATATTATATAAAATGATATGCATAACAAAGATATGAAAATCTTTCCAAATTATCACTGAAAAGAAGAAAGTTTTATTACTTCTTCGAATATTGCTAGGAATGTAAATTAAGCAACATTAAATTGCATTCTTATTTATTATTATATATTTAAATATTGTAGTTATCAAAGTTATAATGTATTTAATTGAAAGTGGAAGTATTTTATTTAGATTTTTTATTTCAGATGAAAATTACATTTAAGTTCATGTTTGGCTGATATATTTTCCACCTCATTATATTATTTGGATTTAAGAAATTTACAGTCAAATTATACTTTTTAGTAATAAAAAATTCATGATTACGGTGTGACACTACGAGAGGTTAGGAAATCTGTCATAATAACCAGAGAGAAGCCTGAGAGGCGCCACGCCGCCGTTTTTCTTAAGTCAATTTCCCTACCCGGTTCAGTGGCGCTAACTGGATCGATTTTGCCAGCGGAACTACTGGCCGGATCGACTTTCCAGTGCCGTGGTAAAACGCTCACTTTGTCCGTGCTAGATCGACAATTGTGGATCGGAAATAAATACGGAAACATGATTTATTGATATCCCTAATTAATAATGCAATTTATACATATATATATATATATATAGATATATATATATATATATATATATATATATATGTATATATATA
>JAPIVC010000785.1:0-26264 GCA_030586385.1 Camponotus fellah
CCGACTGCTCTTGTAAAATATGCAATTAATAATTATAATATAAATATAATTATAATATGAAAAAGTTATTACTATTTAATTATTAACTCTTTTTAAATCAAATAGCGCTAATTAGAATGTAATGAGAAAAAAAATTAAGAAAGTAAATAATCTGTAATACTTTATATTTTACTTGATATTTAACAATAATAATTATTATCCTTGCACATATTTTGTTTTATTTAAAATAATCTGTAGATAATTGAATCATACTTAGGAATAAATATTATTTCAAACTTTTCTAAGCTTATCAAATATTTTTTATTGTTTTGAATTTTATTATGTTATATATAATAATTATTATTATGTTATATACAATAAATATTATTATGTTATATATAATAATTATTATTATATCTATCATTATGAACAGATATTATTTCAAACTTTTCTAAGCTTATTAAATATTTTTTATTATTTTATGTTTTATATAATAATTATTATAATTAATTATATCTATAGTTACAAACAGAAATTATTTCAAACTTCTAATTTAAACTTTTTAAAATTTTTTTACTTAATAATTCTTACTTAATAATACTTTATATTTAATAATTCTTTTTACTTATAATTTTTTACTTTAAATTTTTTAATTTTTTATAGAATAATAAATTAATTATATCCATAGTTACAAACAGAGATTATTTCAAACTTTTCTAATTTAAACTTTTTTTAATTTTTTTATTTATAATTTTTTTACTTTTTTTACTTATAATTTTTTACTTTTAATTTTTTATTTTTAATTTATATTTTTTTACTTTTTATTACTTTAAACTTTTGTTGGCAGCAGGCGGGAGTTTTTTTTTTGTTAAAAAATTATTATTTCATTCTTTTAAAAGCTTTATGTACTTGGCGTCGCTTGATGTTTATGAATTAATTAATTTCTTTATAAACACACACACGTGTATATATATATATATATATATATATATATACATACATACACACACACACACACACACACACACACACACATACACGGATTACGCATATTTTTGCAAGTTTGTCTGGATAGGACTTAAGAGCCAATAAGAACAATAGAACTTAAGAGCCAATAAGGACACAAGATGCGTGAACGCATTTTATCGTACACAAACAATGTTGCTATATGTTTTTTTTTGTTTTTTTTTTACTTCTAATAATATTTTTTGTTTTTTACTTCTAGTAAATATGTAATTAATATATTGTAATAAAATATCAATAACAATAAATGATAAGTATATGATTTAAAAATAATAATGTGTTTATTAATTTTGTTTCTATGTAATAATACAATTTATTTTTCTTTATTCTTAGCTATGTAAACATGTACAAAAGAATATATGATAACAAAACATGTACAAAAGAATATATGATACCAATTATATTATAAATAAAAACAAATACCTCATAAGTATACTTACACAAAATTTATTTTCGGCTTTTAGATCTTATAATAAATCTTATTATAACTTATAATTAAACTATGTTTATAACTTATAATTAAACTTATTCTTCTTTCTAATTTAAATTACAGAATTTACATATGATAATACATTTTTATTAAATGTTGACTTTTCTTTAATATATATATATATATATATATATATATATATATATATATATATATACCTATATATGTATATATATTAGTACACCTATATATATATGTATATATATATATTATTTAACAATATAAATTAACAGTCATTAATTTTTTTACTTAATACATAAATTTAAATATAATCTTAGCCTAGTCCTTTCTAAAGTCGAAAATAATTAAATACTATTAATAATAATTAAATATAAAAAATAAATAATGTGATGAAAAAAAAATTATAATTATATGACCAATAATATATAATAATAATACAATAACAATAATATATAATAATAATACAATAAAAATATAATAATAGCACAATAAAAATATATTTAGATATATATTAATAATACATAATGATTATATGATAATATAAAATCTATAATGATAGTACAAATAAATATAATAATATATAATAATAGTACAATAAATATAATGATTTATATATATAAATCATTATATTCATTGTATATATGGATAATGCAAAAAAAAGAAGTATTTGTTATTGGTTTTTAGCCAAATTTGTTGAAAATAAAATATATAATAAAATATATAAATTTATATAAATATATAAAAATATAAATAATAAATTTTGAACAATAAATAATAATATAATAATTAATAAAAAGATATTAAATTGGCAATAGTCGGGAGAAAAAAATGTATGAATAAATGAATCAACAAATTTGTTTTCGAGGTGCACGAGAAGGTAACCAATAACTCACCTCACCTGTAACTATAAAAAAAATTAATTCTAAATATATAATAACTAATAAATAATTACCCACACACACACACACTTGCGCGCGTACACACACACACACACACACACACACACACACACACACATACAAACACATTATATACAAACGTATATGAAAACTAACTACTATAATATTTACCTTTTTATGGAATATCAAAAGATGAATTTATCATCTTGGCGTCTTCGATTAATGAAATACAACTGTAAAATATAAATAAATAATTAAATTAAGTAAATAAATAATATAATTAAATTTGCATGAGCTCGAATATTATCTATGATGTAAATTCTTTTATTATTGGGTACAAGAAGCATGAACCGATCGTAATCGTTCTAATTCTGCTAAAGCGCTTTCATCTCATGGACGGTGGAACAATCTTTTTTGCTCTATTTCAGGAATTGCTAATCCTTGTAAAGATCTTACGCGACTAAGAGCTACATATGCTTGACCTTTAGCAAATATTTTCTTACCTAAATATATCACAGCTTTATCGACTGTTGTACCCTGCAATTTATGAACTGTTACTGCCCAACTTAAAATAATTGGAAGCATAGTTCTTTCCACATTTCCATATCCTTTATTACCTTGGTATACGACACTAATTGGAGAAATGCCAACATAACCATTAGATTCTTTTAAGCTGTTTCCTATTGTAGAATCATCAAACTGTACAAATATCTTGTTAGGTAACTCACCGTCTTCTAACTGGTCTCTTCGTAAGGCTGGCCATTTAAATCCGTGTAGAATGCCCATTTACTAAACCTTCAGTAACTTTTAAATTACATCGTAACATAACTCGAAAACCTATTGCAAGTTTAATTGTATGTAACAAATCACCTGTATTATTAGGATCAGCAGGAATTGCTGCAGCAGAAGGCTTTTGACCATAAGTTGCAGATTCTCTTGATTCATCTCGTGCGTTTATAATATAAATTTTTTGTGTCTTTGCCAGCTCTTGAATCATATTCTTATTATAAGAATTGACTAACTTTATAGTAGGAAATATACGAATAGCTTCACCATCAGCAAATTCATTAATTAAAGGAATATATGTTCTATTTAATAACATTTCATATTGTGCAATATTGATTTGCCCCACTCGTAAATTATTCAACAAATCAACGAATTCTGCATCATTTTGTTGACGCATATTGGTCTTGAGTTCACATAAGCCAAAATATCGCCATAAATGTGGTTCTGCTTGAAAATATAAAGGTTGTTCAAAACACCAACTTCCTTTGACAGGTGATAATTGCATAATATCTCCAAAGAGCAATATATTAATACCACCAAATAATTCATTATTATTTTTAAATTCTTGAAGACGAAGATGAATTGATCTTAACATTTCATATGAAACCATCGATATTTCATCAATAATTAGCCATTTAATATACCGCCATTTACGTCTAGCATCTTCGAGACGTTGTCCTGTTAACTGTCTATATACTGTAGGCTTTCCCTTTTCTATTGCTAAAAAGAATGCACTATGTAAAGTATGTCCATTAATTAATCTGGCTGCAACACCAGTAAGGGCAGTCACTTCAATGAATGTTGGTTTTAATAAGCGATCTACAGTAGGAGCATAACATCGCTTAATCTGTTGTTCTATCATTTTTTAAAAGAAATGTTTTTCCACATCCTGCTCCTCCTGTAATAAACAATCGTAATGGTTCATTAATTTGACTTTGAATATTTTGTTTAATATGATTAGTAATTGCACTAAATAAATGAGACTGTTCTATATTCATATTTCTAACATTTCTTTCAAATTCTTTTGCAGATATAACATAATCTGCTTTATTATCAGGCTCATCATGTAAATCAATATCAATATTATTATCATCATATTCTTCTATTATACAACGTGCACGATCTTCGTTTCTTACCGTCGATTCCGCATTTATATCATCGTTATCAAATGCAACAATTTGAGCTATAACTTCTTGTAATTCCCGTTCTACAAATTGAAATTGCTCAATATTTTGTCCTCTACGTAAAGGTCTTAATAGATGATGTTTTGCATTAAATGCTTGTTCTGCTGATTCATATCCCTCAAGCAATTCTTCTTCATTTCTGAAAGGAACGTGAGCTACTAAGTAATTATAAAAATATGCTTCGCGATTACTAGTTTGAATATAATATCGCGTTCTTAATACTGCCGGCCGTATGCGCAATTTCATTTTTGTATCATCTTGTAAAGAAATATACTTGGTTTGAATAATATTGTCGTTTTCGTCATTATTGTAAACCTCGACTCCGTCTTCTTCATAATTATCAAATCGTGATACATATTCATATATAACAGCAAACTCAGCTAAACTGAAATCGTTTAAATTTTCAGGACGTAAACAATAACGATCAAATATGTTTACATATAAACTATTGTTATAATCACCGCAACGTAACATACGATAACGTTCTTGTGGAAAGCATATGTTTAGAAAAATGACTTTTCGTGAATTATGACGTAATTTTAAATGGCATAAACGAAATGCACATTCACAGGCAGATACTTGTCTATATCGAAGTATAGTCATTGATACAGCAAATAATTGCTTTCCTACATCTCCACCGCATCTCTGCACTTTGCTGACTGCATCTTTCACTGCTTGACCAACATCATTAGGTTCATGTTTAGCTGCATATTTAGCTATATAATAGGCTATACCCGTAACATTCCCACAAGGTTGCAAATCCATATTGCCACTCCATAATTTAAGAATAATAGGATTGTAATTATTGATGCAAATATCTGTAGAATTACGCTTTAATATATAAAAACGTTCATTATTACGAATAGCTTCATCTGGCCCAAGTAATATAGTTCTATCACTAATTCTCCTAGGAAAACTAAATCGGCATTGTCCATGCTGTCTATCTTTGTAACAGGCAGCAGTATGTTTGTGCACTTGAACACGTGCTACAAGTGCATCTAATTCGTCATCGCCTGTAGATGATGAGCACGATACAATTTTATCAATAAGAGTTATTCCTTCTGAACTTCAAATGATGAAAGTCCTTCATTCCAACACAACATATGTAAATGTGGACTGCTTATATTTTGAAATTCAATTCTCCACCAAAAATCTATTAATTTTTCATCTAGTAAGTCATCATCTTTTTGCAATACACGCAAGATGGCATGAACACGAACCATAAAATGACGAGATAATGCTACTGGATGTTCAACAATTAATCCTTGTTTTTCATCAAATGACAAGTTTTCTACATTTTCTCCTTTTCTTCCAGCTGCAATAAGACATGCTTGCAATATATCTCTCCAATTAAGATCGTTACAACTTAATGTTAAAAACCATGTCGGTGGGCCTAAATTGTGAACCATAGCAACTAAACCACTACATGCAGTTTGCCAGTAAGCATTAGAACCACGTAAAGCTTTCATATTAATATGCAAATTTCGTACAAGGTCTTCAGGCATAATATTATTTTGTCTTAATCGAAGACAAACACCAACATTTTGCCGAGCTCGATAATATTCCATAACGGATAAAGAATAAAATAAGTAATCATTTCGTTGAAATCTAGGATCCTGCCACATAATACGTGTTTGGCAATAATCTAATGGTGTTATAGAATATTGTCGTGGTTCATGAAGTCCATTCCGTCCTTTCGGAAAAAGGAAAAACTAAGCTAATTCTTCAGCTCGAAGTTCAATATGCATCTGTAAAGGTTCTGTAGTTTTACATCATAACGTATATAATGGAACATCTTGTATTTCTTTTTCAATAACAAATTGAACATCAGGTATAGCTTCATCAACTGGCCGTAAAACTGATGACGTAATAACAATATTATTCAAACCCTCAACAAACGAGAAAGAAAAGCAAAATATCAAAGACGAGAAGCAAAGCGAAAAACGCTTATAAAAAATGTTCAATCTTTGTCAAATGATGAAATTTGCTCAAATGTAACACATACTTCTGTAAATTTTTCAAAAAATATAGTAATAGATTCTCAAACTTCTACTTTACTTACAGAAGTAATATATTCAGCAAATAAAACAGTTACTACTGCGTCACAAGCAATTAATACATCAATCATTACAAATGTTCCTATAAAAAATAAAATGATAAAAAATAATGATAAAGTTAGTATAATAAATGATAACATAAAGTTATTTAACATTAACGATGATATTAATATAATTAGAAATGTTCATAACTTAAATATAGAAACTCCATTAAATAGCAATACTATTTGTTCAATACCTAGCACATCAAATAGATTAATAAACTTAGATGATAATAGGATTGAAAATTATATTAATTTACAGGAAATACCATCAAAAAATAATATAATAAATGATAATAATAAAAGTAAACAAATAAGATGGTACGAAAAAAATCGAGGTTTAAAAAAAGGACGGATATTAACCATTACATTATTCAATTAGAAAATATTGTAGAACATTATATAGGATAAATGTATATATGCTGCGAACATTTGCGGTGCGAAACATTTCAATTCTGAAAAAGTAACTATTAGGTTGATCGGAGCGGATTGAGAGGACTTTATTTTCGTATAAAAAGAGCATGAAAAGGAATAGAAGAGTGATATTCTGAGGATCACAAGTAGTGATCTTCATGCTCAATACACCGCTGCCATCTTTCCGGCAATCTTGGAATTGCTGAGATCTCATGATTGTTATTGATCTCATCCACTACGTCTCTCAGCTTCGTCTCGAATTCATTCCAACCGTTGTAATGATGAACCCTGAGCTTCCTCTTCAAGATGGCAAAGCAACCATAGTCTAGCGGGCTGAGATCTGGGGAATATGGTGGCTGTTCCCAGAGCGAAATTCCTTTTTCTCTCAGAAAATCTCTAACCACCTGTGGTCTGACATTGTCATGATGTAGCCATAGGTGTCGGAGATCACGCCCAGCAAACCATGTTTCAAGATGATCTTCGAGGAACTTTTTATAGAAGTCGCCAGTTACAGTGGTTTTCAGAGACTGGAGCTGATAGAAGGCAATGCTATTGAAATCGACGGCCATAATCAGCATTCTCTTGTTGCCATGGATGTTTTCACGTGGCACTTCCTCGGAAGATTCCCCTGGATAGAGGTACTGTCTTGCCTGGTTCCGATCTGGTTCCATGTACAGACTGACAAGTTTCGTCGACTGATAGAGTTCGCTGCAAGAGCGCTTCCGTCTTCCGATAAATCGAGAGATTCTTTTCACATGCCAAGATGCGATGATTTTGTTGATCTGGCGTCAATTCATGAAGGACCCATTTTCCCATGTTTTTCTTCATTTTCAATTCGTCAGTCACAATCGACTGGACGGTTGTGTAGGGTATTCCCGTCTTGCTCGCTAAAGAGCGCAAAGACCAATGTCTTGACTCAAGGAAGCATTCTTGAATCAAACTTACTCTTTCGGTGCGTAATGCTTGGTCACTTTGATCGCCACCAGCTCGACTTTGAATTGAAAAAACACCAGACCTAACACGGGCAGCATATCTCTCGATAGTTGCCTTTAACATGGCCTGTGAGACCAACAATTTTCTCAGGTTGGCATGAATCAAGCCGGCTGTGGTCTTGGAGAACACCGAACTTTACAAAAACACGTTGCTCACTAGCATCAATTGATTTGATTAGCTGTTGCTCGAAATCCATTTTAGAAAGGCACAGAGAAACGCTTTAGCGAAAATTCAAACACTTTGAAGTTGCCACACAAAGAGGAAAAAAGGCGCGAAAGCTTAAAATTTCGTGCAGACTCAGAAAGAAAGGTCCCTCAATCCGCTCCGAAACCTAATAATAAAGGTAATTCATTTAATGATTGCTGTAGTCATGGAACAGTTGAATTAAATCCTTTACCTCAACCGCCGCATGAATTTTATGAATTATTTACTGAAAATTATCCCAAATCAAAACATTTTTACAATCGTATTCGTGGATAATATACAGGGTGTTTCATTTTAATCCGACCAGTCGAATATCTCGAAAACCAAGCCCGGGAAAGAAAAATATTTCAGACAAAAGTGGTTTGGTTTCGAGGGGGCCATAAGATGGTATCATTGGTTTGACCTTCAAGAGTCATTTGAAGGTCACGTGAAGGTCACTTTAATTTTTTTAAATGGAACACCCTATATATTTTTGCACATTCTTGTAGCTTATTTCGAGAGCTTTCCAAAACACTATAATTAAGTGCCTTTTCGTTAAGTACTTTTTGAGTTATGAGGCTTGAAATCATTTCTTAATTCTACATAAACCGTAAAATATCTAATAAAATATTCATTTTTCGATTATCTTATCTTAATACTTTTACGTACAAAATAATGAGAGGAATCAATTGGTGTAAAGAAAGCACATAGTTATTTTTAAGAAAAAATATGTAATTTGCAATTAACAATTCCATTTTTAAAATTGATTGTCTTGAAAAAGATTTTTCACGCCCTACAACTGCGTTGGCTCTTTACTACCTTTTATTATTCATTTTAATTTATATATATAAAGTATTTTTTTTATAAAAAACATGAAAAACATGAAAAACATGAAAAATGTTTAACCAATAAATTTATTCTTATAGCGAACTAATAAGCTATATAGATAATATTGAAGCATCTCGTATTATTGGTAGCAACCAGCAATATAAATTTTTTAAATTTTATGTAAACAATAGCAACGGAAAAAATTGTAGCTTGGTTTGATGAAATTGAAAATATTTTACCTCACATAACGGCAAATTATGTAATTATTATTACTAATAATAATTATGTAATTATTTATACTCTTATTTAATAATTTATCTTGCTTTTTTATCATTAGACATCTCTTATTATTGCTTATTATTGCTATATAATACTTAATATTACTATTATTATTGCTATATAATACTTAATATTACTATGTATTGTTTTTATACTATTAATTATTGTATTACTTTCTCATCATGAAAATAATACAAAATAATAAATTTTAAATAAATTAAATTTTAGTAATATTTTAATCAATAAGTTAATACAATAAATCATATATAATAGATTAATAAAGAATAAAAAACAATAATAGTATAATAATATATAATAATAATATAATAATAACAATAAACACTCTTTTCAGATTGTACATATCGATGGTGCTCAAGCAAGAATATCAAAAATATCTACTTATAATAATGGAAACGTATCATATAAGCTACTAATTCGTAGTAACACTGTGGTTTCAAACTTGGGTTGTTACGAGTCAATAAATGAGAAGTCAAACAATCCAACTCCAACAAGAATTGATAAAATATTAAATTTTTCAGGATGTGTTAGTAAGTAGTGTTAGATAGTATTATCTTTGTTATATATATGCATATTTATATACGTAAGTTTATAAAATGATTATTTACATAGTAATAATAATTATTTCGATTAAATTTTTCATCTTTTAATCTTGAACAAATTAATCTTAAATATTAAATTTGCTTACGCAAAGATAATCAGAAAGATAATTAGAAAATAGAATATTAACTAATGTTTATAACAGATATATATATTAATGAATTTAATACTTTGTTATAATTTTATCTTATCATGAATGCAGATATCGATGTGTACATGTGTGTGTGCGTGTGTGTGTGTGTGTGTGTGTGTGTGTGTGTATGTGTGTGTGTGTGTGCTTGCGTGCGTGCGTGCGTGCGTGTGTGTGTGTGTGTGTGTGTGTGTGTGTGTGTGTGTGTGTGGTGCGTGCGTTATGTGGATGTATTATTTTATATATTTTAATACTCACATATATTGTGTATTTTCCAGTATTGGAAGCTTATGTTAAATCAAATTTTTATGAAATCCACGATAATAAATTAAATAAGTTTATCGGCACTGGAGCAATAATAGATGGTACATATAAATTAGAAATTCGGATATCAAATTTTATTTATGACAATTATTTAAGACTAAACATAATCAAAAGCGATAAAATAAAAATAATAGGCGTATTACAGGTAATACATATATTTATTACAAGAATTAAAAAATTAAATTTTATAACAAAATCTATTACGAGAACAATAACATCTTCCCGGCTAGAGATACCGGCCAAAAAATTCGGCAATACAAGCAATTATAGACAAGGAAATAGATGAGATGATACAACAAGACGTAATTGAAAACCGTCCAACAGCCCATGGAGCTCACCGATAGTTATTGTAAAGAAAAAGGATGGCAAACACCGCTTCTGCATCGATTTCCGACGGGTGAACGAGGTAACAATAAAAGACGCATACCCACTACCACAAATAACGGCAACGTTGGACAAACTAAGAGGTGCTAAATACCTGTCCACATTGGACCTTAAAAACGGGTATTGGCAAGTGCCAGTGATCGAAAAAAGCAGGCCAATAACAGCTTTCACGATCCCGGAAAGGGGATTATTCCAGTTTAAAGTCATGCCATTCGGCCTGCATTCAGCACCAGCAACTTTTCAAAGATTACTGGACACGGTCTTAGGACCCGATTTAGAACCGAACATATTTGTATACCTGGATAATATTATCGTAATCAGCAAGACGTTCGAGGAACACCTCGAGTTACTAGCGGAAACGTTCAAACGCCTTCGTAAAGCGCGCCTCCGTCTGAACCCTGACAAGTGCAAATTTTGCGTAGACCAATTAAAATACCTGGGACACATTATACACCGGCAAGGGATTCGAACTGACCCAGAGAAAGTAACCGGTAGCAGACTGGCCGGAACCGCGTACAGTTAAACAAATCAGACAATTCGTTGGGATGGCCTCATGGTACCGACGGTTTATCGCAGGATTCTCAGAAATCGCGGCGCCATTAACTAAGCTAACGCGGAAAAACGCGAGGTGGTCGTGGGGAGAGGAACAGAGCAAGGCTTTCACGAAATTAAAAGAGAAACTAGTGTCAGCGCCTGTATTAGCATGTCCAGATTTCGCACGTGAATTTTTATTACAGATAGGTACCAGCACGTATGGGTTAGGCGCGGTGCTGACGCAAATGTACGACGACGGCGAGAAAGTAGTGGCGTACGCGAGCCGCACGTTAAACAAGGCGGAACAAAATTACAGCGCAACAGAATTAGAATGCCTGGCGGTAGTGTGGGGCATCCGAAAAATGAAGAGTTATTTGGAAGGATACAAATTCACGGTCATCACGGATCACCAAGCACTGAAATGATACAAGGAAAGAAATGCTACAAAGGATAGAAGCACCGACCGGCAGGCTGGGACGCTGGATGTTCGAACTCCAGCAATACGAATTCGAAATAAAATATCGATGGGGAACACTGAACCGTGTAGCCGATGTCTTGACGCCCTGTCAAGATATCCGGAAGTGGCGACCGTGAAACAGGGTTGTTCATGGTATCATCGCATACGAAACGAAGTATTAAGAGATCCAACAACGAGGCCGGAATACAAGATAACAAACGGCAAACTATATCGGCATATCCTCCACTCGCTAGACTTCAAGGAAAACGGCACACAAACGCAATGGAAGGTGTGCATTCCGACACCTATCCGGAAGAAGGTAATAAGAACATATCACAGCGAGCCAACCGCAGGACACTTTGGAATAGTAAAAACGATTGCTAGAATCGCGGAAAAATATTACTGGCCGGGAATGTTCCGCGACATAGCAAAACATGTACGAAAGTGCAGAAACTGCCAGACACACAAGGTGGCACAACAACGACCGGCAGGGAAACTTCACGCTACGGAGATAAAGAGGCCTTGGGAAAAAGTCAATATAGACCTAGTCGGATCACTACCTAGATCGAAGAAAGGAAACATCTGACTCCTGGTGATGCAGGATCGATTTTCAAAATGGGTCGAACTGGTTCCACTCAAGAAAGCGACAGCGGATGCAGTCACCGATCGCATCTAAGACACGGAAAACCGGACAGCATTCTCTCGGACAATAGTACGCAGCTCAAATCGGAACAGTTGGAACAGAGATTGCAAGAATGCAAAATCAAACACATCATAACGCCTGCATACGCTCCCCAGTAGAAAGAACCAATAGAACAATAAAAACGATGGTGGCACAATTCACAGGCAAAGACCAAAAAAGCTGGGATGCGAAAATAACAGCACTACAATTTGCCTATAACACGGCAGTGCACGACGCCACAGGTTACACTCCAGCATATCTAAATCACGGCCGAGAGCTAGCATCACCAGTGAGCGCGGACAACAACGACGATATGGCACCAACACCGAAAGAAGTGCAACAACAGCTGCAAGACGCATACGAGCTAGTGCGAATACAACTAGCCAGAGCCTTCGAAAAACAACAAAAACACTACGACCTGAAAAGAAGAGATTGGAAACCACAAAAAGGAGAATGGGTTTGGCGACGAGAACATCCGCTGTCCAAAAAATCCGACAGTTTCAACGCGAAATTGGCGTCCAAATTCAGCCTTACGAAGTACGTCGAGTAATTTCGCCAGTAATCGTTGATCTCCGGAGCAAGCGCGGGAGATAGCTCCGCCACGTCCATATTCAAGACTTGAAACCGGCAAATAAAGAGAAGACAGAAGCAGAGGACATAAACAAAAATAATGACAATAACGAGGAAGAAGACGAGTAAGCGTTCAAGTCGAACAACAGCACAGACGCTCTCGAGATGGCAAGCGAACAAGACATTCTGGACGCGATCGCAAACTTCCTCGGCGAACCCGCCGAAACCGAGGTTCCGGCCAAACCTCCGACTCCGACACCAGAGCCGACACCACCGCCGCAGCCACGGCCGCCGCGGGTCGGAACAATAATTCGGCGTTCCGACCGCGAAAACGCTCGAAAGAGAGCAATGCTGCTGCAGCCACCGCCACCACCACTAGCGAAGAAAACGATACGACCTTTCGAAAGGGAAGCAGCCAGGACGAAACCAGCATCCACTTCCACATCATCGGAGGAGATCCTACGCCCAGCAGGTCCCCTCACCGCATCTCCAATAAAGGTAAAGGTAAGGAGATAAAACCGGGCCTCATAGTTGAGGTTCCTCACTTCGCGGTTCATGTGAGCCGCAAATACAAAGTCCGCATTCCACAGGGTCGCTGGATTCTCCGATTCAGCAGGGACGGCAGGCTACGCTACCACCGGAAAATTGAATGGCCGTCCACTAGTCAAATTATGCGTTGTGCCTCAAATTCAGGCACATTTCTAAGGGGGGGAGGTGATGTAACGACGCACCCTTGCACCCCCCTAATCATGCCCAGCCGATGACCGCTGGAAGCTGCCGTCCGGCAGAACACCCGCCGGACAAAGGCAGGGCGCTTTGCGCCACATTTTTAAACTTTGTCCAACGGTGAAATACCGTTAAACAACGAAGCATGCCGACAACGGCCGGATCCCGAGCAATAGGGCTAAATCCCCTCGTGCCCGGCTCCGCCGCCGCCCCACGAGCGGAATCTACGTCACGCCAATTTTGCGACTGTCCGGTGGGGGAAACCACAATGTACGCCGGCGCGGACTAATTAGCCCAGTATAAAAAGGCTCGTCAGACACGATTAGGCACCTTTTTCTCCCGGTTTCTCAGCGCGAGCAATCGTCAAGAGAAAGTCAGCTAAAGCGCTTCGAGACCAAGCGGTGGGGTGTACCCCGCCACACCGGAGAGTTCTCCGAGACCTCACTAGCAGAACGCACCCTTTCTAAAGAAGCGTGCAATTAATTGGGGAGTACCCCGATTTATCCGAGAGTTCTCGGACACGCATAAAATCTATTCCATCCCGACCCAATCAGTGCGAAAGGAGGTAGAGAGGAGAGCTATCCCCGGCGGGACGTTCTCGCCCACACCGATTAATCCCTAAATTTCCCATCTGAATATTTCTTCTGGGAAATGAGCGCGAATTTCCGCAAAAGAGCATGGGGGATATAAAAAGCCGCCCACAAAAAAAGAGCGTCAACACGCGCCGACACGGCACGCGGCCACTGACCGTACCGCTGCAGCAACCCAGCGTCACTAACAAACTATTCGCGATTATCCGTAAACGCGACGCCTGACTGCAATTGCGATTGCACTGCCCGATGCATCTTGTTCTCACGCATCGGTTGTTGTAAGCGTGCGAGTTCATAACGCGGTTCTACCGACTAAAACCTCGACTACTGCAATCGAAACTTTCAAGGCGCGTCTCGATCAGTCTAGACGACGAGTATTTACAACGGTTTTTTTTTGTTACGCGCAGACACCGACACATTCACACACACACACTCAGCGCTAAGTCACACTCAAACGATATACAACACACACTCACACACTCACACAAACACCTGTATGATTTAACTCTAAAATATATTTCTATGAAAATTAAAGCCACGCGCGTTTTGTTTCACGCTTGCCTAACACGTTCCTTGGATCTCACGACTGCGTTTATCCGCGGCACGAACGGAAACCGCCCGTTACAAATTAAAATTATCAAATAAACAATATTATATAAAATATTTTATTTATGTTATTTTATTTTGAATAAAATCTTTTTATTTATTACAGAAAAAAATGTTTATTATTCATTAACTACTTAACAGATGCAATACTAAAAAATGCATTACAGATGATGAATTAATTGGATATCTTCAATCTACTCTCAAAACATAATTAATAAAAATAAATTAAACAATAATACCATTTTCTAACTTGTAAGACATATAAATTAAAAAATAAAAAATAAATTAGTTATAGTATAATATGTATGTATATGTATACCTTATTACTTTTATATACTTTATTTGAGTATAAATATGTACCATATATACATATTTAAGTCTAGATATGTATATATATATATATATATATATATACATATTTATACTTAAATAAAGTATATAAAAATTTTTAATAAAACTTACCTTTAAAAATATTCATGATTTTTGATCTAATATTTTTCCAATATTTTCTAAAAAATCTATAACATTTAGAATTAATTAAGGAAATTAAGAAAAAGAAACATGGAAATAAGTAACTGAAAAGGTAAATTATAAGTAATATAAGTAATTATAAATAGTATTATATTAAAAAGATATATATGGTATATAATTTAATGAAGAGTAGAATAATGTGTAATTTAACAAAGATAAGAAAACTTATAAGAACATTACAAAAATTTACATATATATGTACTCTTTCATACATTTAGCTTATACAATAAATAAAAATAAATATCATTTATAAAATATATACCTTCCATAATTTTGGACATTTTAATTAATAAAATGTTTTTAGACCTATGTATATTTTTTTCTTATTTTTAATACTGTATATACATAAAAAATACTGATAAAATTTGATCATTAAATTTACATACTATATTCTCTCACTTGAATTATAAAATGTTTATTAAAAATATTTTTTGTTATACTTACGTATAATTACGTATAGTAACTGAAGAAGTATAGAATGAAATTAAATGTCTCATTAAAAAAGATATGTTCATGTCGATATTATCTGAATCAAATTTTTATAATAATTCCAACACACTATTAACCTATTATAATATAAACGATAAACCGTGATGACAGCCGATTTATTCTCTGAATATATATTCATAATGAGAGAGAATCGAGACAACCAATCAGCATCGCGGAAAAGTGGCAACAATACATGCGAGAATCGATTTAACAAGCCTTTTTTAATAGTGGACTAGCACGCAGCACGCGCTAACGCGCGCGCCTTCCATGAATCTAATTTTAACTAGTTTTATGTTAAAATATTTATCCCATTTTTATATCTCTCCCTTAACTCATTCTTTTTTCTCTTTTCATTATTCATAATTTTCATATCTTTCTTTCTCTCCTTATTTTATCTACTTATCTGTCTCATCTTTTATTTTTATTTTTCTTCTTATATTTTACATATATAACAATTAGTTACACGCCAATCTCTTTGAATATGGTAAAAGAGAAAATATATTTTATTATTTCATATCATTACAATAATATTTTCTCTTTCATTTATAATAATAGCACATTATAAATATTAATTTTATATTATAACATTAATATTACATATGATATAATTATTTATTTACTTATTTATATATTTTCTTATTTGTCATTACTTCTTTATTATTTACAAATCTATTTTATCTTATTAATTTTTTCTTCCACCGTCTTTATTCTCTTTTATAATTCTTTTCATTTATTAAAACATAACCTATTATAGACTTTTTCTTCTACCGTATCTTTTTTAATTTAAGCCTTTAAAATTATTAGTTTAATCCTTTTTTCTTGATTTTTAACTTTACTTCTACACCCATATATCATAAAACATTGCAGCAATATTGCAGCAACAATATGTTGTAATATTGTTGCGATATTGTAACAATATTACTGCAATATTGCTGTAATGTTCTGTGCTGTATGGGCAAATATAAATTTATATATTTAAGTATATAAATGTAAGTGTATTAATAATTAAATTATCAATTAATGTATTACTGAAAGATAATCATTAATCTTTAATTAAATTAAGTTTAAAATAAAAATTTCTTTAATTTTTATTTACTTTATTTTTAGAGACTACAATCAAGACTGCATCATGAATATTTTGAAACTTATTTTATCTATGTTTTACTTCATGAGAATAAAGTATTTGTAATTTAGTTTTGATTATAGTCATGTTATTTCTTCATTTTTGATTACATTTTACATTAATCTATTTTATTGTTTAATTACTTAATATTTCATTATAAACATAATTTTTTATTTTTTTGATCGCATTATCATCTTTTAAATAAACTTTCAACGAATCTCAAGAACGAACTCGTGAAAATGCGACATACAGTTGTCCATGACTGAAAATATCTTTTCGAAGATCTATTGCAATTTTATCGAAAGTTTGTCCTTGTGATTTATTTATAGTCATAGCAAATGCCAATTTTACTGGAAATTGTCTTCTTCTAAATGTAAATGAATATATATTTTCGAAATGCAAAGTGATATGATTAAGAAAAACAATTTCTCCAATTTTATTACCTGTTAAAATTTCACAACACAGTAAATTATTATCTAAATCTTTTATTATCTAAAGTAAATTATTATCTAAATTAATAATTTTGTATCATTACATAAATCTTCATTGATACTAAGATTTCTAATAAGCATGATAATAGTGTACTTTCTTAAACGTAATTTATATGGCGCAAGACATATTGGATTTAAAGAGTTGAGATATTCTATCGGAATTGCTTCATATATATCTTGATTATCTCCAGTTGTTTCAAGAGTATCTATACTTGTATAAACTCTTTCTGTCGTTTCATTTAACAAATTTACTACTTTTTCATTTATTTCTTCAACATCGACATTTCTTGCAGATAATATAACGTAATTAGCCATCATTTGATATTGTTTACGTCTTATAATGTCTTCATACATGTCTTTAACTATATTCGAATTTGCATTTGCTATACATTTTTCAGGAATATAAATATTTTCTGAATGATCATTTAAAGAACCATTACCTAAATTTAAAAAGTAAAAATTGAGCAAATTCTTTTTCCTATGGTAAAGTTCGCATACACTGAGAGAAATATTTTGTATCAGCAAACAAAATTTTGTTACTGACGCAAAAACTAATTGTTGGTATGCGAGGAACATCCTTCCTTGTTCGTTATTAAAACGGACCGCCCCTCTACCAATTCCGAGACGGGGCTAGCCGAGCGTCCGTCGCGATTACCTTTTGAGTGTTTGTAAATTTTTATTGCGTGTGGTCAGTATTGAGTCTGGTTTTAGAGTGGTGCGAATTATTGCACCTGGCGCCCAAAACTTCCGAGGTGTATTTTAGTGAAAATCGCGCCGAAGGTGTGCCGTGGGCCAACGACATCAGTCCTAATTAATTTCTTGCCCAAAATAAAATCAACGGTCAAATATATATATATATATATATATATTATAGTATTTGTACGTACATATTAATTATTGCATGTTTCATGTATAATCTAACTAGTGTTTTTTATAATAAATATATGTGTATAAGTGAATATATATATATATATATATATATATAGTTGCGACAACAAAAGAATTTATATAGATTTTATATAGAAAAAGTTCGCTTATATAAGAAATTATTCGAGAATACAAGGTGGCTGCAATTTAAAACAAGAGATTAGTGTAACAAAGATAAATATATTTAACAAAGATCACATAACCGACAATGGTCGATGTAAGACAGATTCACGTTTTATTTCAGATGGAATATAATCGATTTGCGTAATATTTACCGGCAGCGACGGGCCAGTTTTCGAACGTGATCATCGCGATATCACGTGTTACTCGATAGAAGAAGCAACATAAAAAGTCTCGAAATTTCGCGCTACGCGAGACGTAATAGAGCCTCGGCAGTCACAAATTCAAATTAAATTATTAATTATTTATGCCGCGATGATAGTCCGATTACTGACGTTCGTCTGTTATAAATCAAAGATGTTAATAATGACGATAAATAAATTGGTCAAATACAAAATCGAGAAAATCGATTCTAATAAACGTGAGTTAGACAAAGATAAGTTTTGAGCGATAATACAGACACAACTGATTGAATAATCATACAATATAAAAGATCGGACGCAAACGCGAACAATGAACGGTACTAGAATTTCAAAATTACGAACGATAAACTATAACAAAATATCGGAAGGTTCACGCCGCGGGGATACGCGAGTCGATGCCGCAACGCAACCGTCGGCTATCGAATATCGCAATCGCCTTTGTGTGTGAGTTCGCAAATCGAAAAATTACTAAACACAGAATTTCGCAATATTACATTAATCATCAAAATACAAAAATGATTGTCGGCGCTTAACCGGGAGAGAGGGCACTTAATATTATTGTAGCTCGAACAAAGAATGTTGGCCGGCCGTCGCGCTCTACTGCACAATTATCAAAAACGCGAATAAAGGACTCTAAGACGGCAACACTTCGGCACGGACTCTGTTCGAACTAACTCTACCTGATACTCTACTATACGGCTTGAGGAAGTCGATGCTTGTCTCACCGGTGACTCCTGTAGATCTTCGACGCTTTCGGCATCCGCACTGGTAATCGATAGATTTGGGCCGTCGTACTCTCACGCAGGTCCGCCGAACAGTGACGAGCGGGAGGCCCGTCGGAATCGCGCCGGCAATTAATTTGTAAATAGGCCACTTGGGGCGCTTCCGCAACCCTCAGGATCGTCGCGGGCCTCAATTGTTCCTGCGGCCTTCACGGCCGTATTTGCGCCTGTCGCACCCCGTTTCCTCTCGGAATTTTCCTAATTCTTTTGCTGCAGCTCAGTGGGAGGTTTCCTTCCGGTAGCTGCTCGCCGATATCTTTTTCTGATCTCTTGGTAGCGCTGAATTCGGCTGGCTCCGTTTTCGGGATCCCCGCTATTATTCCTTGTACCTGTTGGTTATACGGAAATTTACAGGGGCGGCAGCGACAGTTTGAAATAGGTGTTGCAAATTTTATAGGGCGGGTAAGAATATTTAGCTCGGCGTTCTCTTCCTAATCGACGCCTCTGCTCGTCCCGAACTTCCTTTAGTTGGGTCTTCTATGCCGGGTCGAGTCATCGGATGAGATCCCGTCAATGTCTATCCTCACAATCGCTAAATTTTACTCTAATAAATCTCGCAAATATAATTTTACGCTCGAGAGGCGGGTCTATCCTCGCCTCCAATATTCGCTCTCTCTCCCTAAATCAAGGGAGAACGAGGGCCCAAAAGTGTTTCCGGTCGGATCTCGCGATCCTTGTGACGGACCGCCAAGCGTCACGTCACAATATATATATATATATATATGTAGATACAAACACTGTAATATATACATATATTACAGTGTTTGTATCTACATATTAATTATTGTATGTTAGATGAATAACCTATATATAGCTAATGTTTTTTTATTATAAATATGTATGTGTAAACGAGTTCATTATAATAAAAAATTATGTATTTAATATATACAATATTATCGTTTAACTACTTTTAAATATAATTTTATGAGAAATAAGATGCAACATAACATTTTATTATATATTTTTTTATTGTATAAACTTTATTTTATAATATTCATTATATAAACTTTATTCTTTCAAAATTATATATAAAACGTTGAAAGAATAAAATAATATGTGACGGCAAAATGTTACATAAACTATTGTACGCTACACATTTCCACTTATTAGCATACCGTACTTCATAACTTTGTACGTGATTGCAAAACTGAATGTTATCCATACATTGTACGATAAAAAATATATTTTCATCTTTATGAGCAAATATTAATTCAATTTTTCCAAAAAGTGGAAATATTTCTTCGCGAAAAATATTTAAAATAAAACCTGGTTTGTAATAAATACCTTTTATATTTATCCATGTTATTGCATGAAATGTTATACATGGTAAAAAAACTTTAATGTTGCAATAATTAGGAAGCTTTAATATTTTTTGCATTGAAAGCTTCTTTCCAAAAGAAATGCGTCTTTTTATATCAATGTTTTGAAAAAGTCTGTAGCACAATTTTAATTGATGTTTAATCGCTAAGGTTAGTGGCAAATTTCGCCTTGAAGAAGAAATATGAGCAGCTATCTTTGATTGTCTGTGTTTTGCTTCATATCGCATGCACCAAATATTTATTAATGGACCTACAGACTTCATGACGCGCGCATAATGAAGGAGGAAATGGTGCTTCGGTTTTAATGTATCTTTAAATAAGTATAAATAAAGTTCATGGTGTTCAGTAATTAGCGCTTCTAAATATTCTACACTGAAAAAATTGTATTCTCAATTTAAGAATATGCCACTTATCTTTAGTATATATTCTAAAGGTAAGTGGCATATTCTTAAGTTGAGAATACAATTTTTTCAGTGTATACATTGGGAAGTGAAAAACGGTATAAGCAATATAGTTATAATCTTGTTTAAGCAAATGTATAACTCCCAAAAATTATTGTTTTCAGGGATTTTATGTCCAATGATTAGACCGAAATGAATAACAAACGTTATTGTTTCTGAAGCAGAAAGACCTAGACTAAACCTCTTTAATTTTTCTATTTTCAAGAATGGTGGACGGTTTCCTTCTTCAGGACCAAAATCATACGTACCTATTCTATCATTAAGATTTTCTAATGTAAACAGATTTGATTGTATAAAATGTAATATTAATTTACTCATATCATATTGACAGACACCTTCAAATACATCATGCATTATATCACAACTCATATTTTGTAGAACGTGAAACGAGTCTAATTGATTCCAAACACATATTTCAATTAAACCAGTTATAGAGATGTCATTTTTTTGCAAGTCATTAGCATATTCATTAACTGTACGTAATAATTGTTTGTCTTCAACTGTTTGATATCTTATTTGATTAAGAGAGGCTTTACAAAATCTACAAGGATAATTTGCAACAAAACTTTTTACAAATCCACAAATTTCATGTACGCCTAAATTATTTCCGATTACAAGAACACATTTTATATAAATATGTTTACCTTTTTTAGTGATTAATCCTGACTTTTCTAAAATTTGTAATTCATTAATTAAAGGCCGAAATGTAGCTTTATTCTCATAAGCTTCTCTATCTTTACTAAGAAACAATAACGTTAAAAAAATATTCTCAAGTTTTGAACGTGCTTCTGGAGGCATGCATGGCAATGAAAAATATACAGCTCCCACTTTATGGACACCTGCATGACCGCCTAATGGATTATTTGCTTCAAACTCATCATAGTAAATTATTAATGGTAAAACAAGTTTGTCATGAAAATTGTGACATAAGTGTTTCCACAATTCAGATTGAATTATATTACTTACACAATGTGAATCATTTGTCACTTGTTCCATATAATCTGTTATATCTTTTAAAATATTAGGTATTTCAAATATTGCCTTTAGGACTTTTATTACAGAAATAAATTGGCCTGTGACATTATTCGGAATTAAAGTGAAAATATTGTTAATTTTTCTACTTTCCATAGTTTGTCCAAGTATATAAGAAACAGGTTCTATGTAACACCCTTTTGTGAGAAATATGTATTCTTTTATGTTCTGTATCTAGGCCGCAAAAGGGATTTTTACTGTAACGATGCGCCCCGAAACGCATCATTTTCCGGCTAACACCAACCGGAAGCTGCCGCCCGACGACCACCGGTCGGGCACAGGCAGGGGGTTGTAAGCCCATTTTTTAAACTTAGCAAAAAAACACGGGTAAGAAGTCCGACGGAACATCGTCGGCCGGGAGCCGCCGGTTGAGAACCATAGGCGGCACCCGAACACGGTCGCCGGGAGCCGCCGGCTGAGAACCCCGCGCACGGCACCCCGAACTTCCCCGGGCGCGATTCGAATAAGTACCGTTATTTTTTCCGCCGCCCGGTGGGGGCAATTATCGAATACGCCGGCGCGGGCCTAATTGGCAGTATAAAATAGGCTCCCGGTGACACTTGAGGGCAGATCCTTCGATCCTCTCGACAAGCCGAGCTAGTCAGAAGGCAAGCAAAGCAGTTAGAGAAATCCTTGCGAAACTAAGCAGGCCAGAAGGTAGTGCGAACGCTGCCTCTGCCGATTGATATCGGCGCCTACGAAATCGCCTCCGCATCCTAATCCTATATTTGGCATTGCAGTTATCCCAGGGGATGGAACGCGAGCCGACGCTTGCTAGCGTCGCGACGCCAAAACCCGCTATCCATCGGGGACAAATTCCGTCATTTAAATCTACGGGTTTAAAAGGCCGAACAGCTGACGGTATAAACAGCGATAAGAACCGCGACAAAAACAATCCGAGCGAACCGCGTGTATAAAAACCGAGCACGCTTTACCGCAATACGTATAAGATTCCGAACTCATTTATATGTCTGTTCCGCGCCGCTAATTAATCGATCCGGATCCTCCGCTAGGCCCGTGGCACGATGAACCGCGGAAGCGCAACCACGGTCCATAGGCAAAAACGCGAGCCCTCCGAAATAGGTGCGAAAGACCACGAAAATCCGTTGATCCATCGACGTGATCGCTCGTGCCACGATCCACCGCGCGTCGTTGCAATCACACGTGCGCCTTTAAATCGTACATCGCAGTCAAATACACAATTATATCTACACTCTCACACACACACACACACACACACATTGTACAACCAAATATATCTGAATAAACACCGTTATTTACACTTACACGCTAAAACATTAATTTACCCGCTACCTAGATCCGACGGCTATCCGCAGCCAAGAAAAATCCGCGGTACGAAAACCGCCCGTTACATTACATTGATTATAAAAAGACGCTAATTCTTGTTTCATGACTTCTGGAGTTTGTAAAATATTCAAACTATGATTTATCTTATTTTCTACTATGTCTATAATATTTTCCACTAAATTTGATGTGATATCTACAACTATCTGTACATGTTGTCGCGTCATAGAATTATTATTATATAAATATGTTAACGAAGAAGCAGCAGCTTCTTGTAATCTTTTTTTAAATTTAAAATTATTAAAATCTAAAGTATTTGTTAATTTTTCATCTACATTAATGCACGCGCAATCGTTTGTATTTTCTAAATCAATATTTGGCACATGAACTGACTGTTTTATCGCATTTGATAAGGTATGTACATTTTCTTCTTTGCAATTGTATCCATCAAAAAGATGATCATGTAATAAATGTTTTTCAAAACGAAGAGCAGATTGAAATTCTCGAACGCAAAGTGATTGCTTGCAAATATATTTATCAAATATATTAAAACTATGTTGTAATTTTAAATGTTTCATCAATTTCTTTATAGAGTCCAAATTCATTTTACACACTTGACAGACATACATATTTGTTAAACAAATAGATGACAAAAAGTATTATTTGAAAAGTAAATGATATGAGAAACAAAGTATAAGAACGTAATTTTCGTTTACATAACTATATATACTATTTACATACTATTTAGGAAATTTTAAAATAAAAACAAAAAACAAAAAACACTATTATATCTCGTATATATTATAATATAGTATAATATCATAAACTTAAAACAATAGAAATTTTTATGTTTTACAAAATTTCTTCTCGATGGATACAACTTTCATATTTATTATATCGATGTCGTACTTAGTCGTCATTTTATACAAACATTTTTTGTATAAGAAACCATACCTGTTGACATTCTTTAGGATATCAAGCATGCAGTATGAAAAAGGACTTGTACCATACATCAATAGCTTTGAAAGCACTCTTAATTTTATATAATGTTTTATCGATGCAAATATAATATGCGTTAACTGAGCTAGCGTCCTACGAAAATAATAAATAGTTGCAGAGTCAAATTTAACGCAGCTGCTCTACTTCTTTGATGTTTAATATCATGTTCAAGATCAGCAAGATTCTAGAATAAGAAAAAATAAATAATAATAATAAATAAATATTATTTTCAGCTGAACAGCAATTATATTTCCGTATATATATATATATATATATATATATAAAATTATTTTACATAAAAAAATATATATAAAGGATATAAAAATGCTACTTACATTTACTGATAAAATGAAAGAATTTAATGAATCAATTATTGTAGGTTTGATGGTTCTTCTACCTTTACGAATTTATATTGTTGGAATATATAATGCTGGCAATAATTTTAGGAGTCTAATATTTTTTTCTTCTAAAAAAAGCATTACAAAATATATTATATATTATAACGTATATATTATAACGTATATATGATAGTAACGTAATGATAATTGAATAACTAAATTGAACAATAGATAGAATAACATCAAGTAAATAAATTAAACAAATTGATAATAATAGAAAAATAATAGAACAAGTGAATTTTTCATATTGAATAATAACAGAAAAAGTTAATTTTCACATTACCTTCTGATATATTATCATTTATTTGATCTAATTGTTTTTTATATACTTTGTTTTTAATTTCAGTTTTCATGAGGGCATATATCTTTCATGAGAACTTTGGCCATTCATTGTATATAGCGAATAAATTTCCAAATTGTGCAGCATAATCAGATTCGATCTGCAAAAATTTTTTTTAAATTATCAGTCATATTTTACGAATTCTTTGAAATAATAATACTATTGTCAAAATATTCACTAATGTGTAGCCCTGCGGATGTTTTAAAATTACAAATTAAAACTAATGGTAACTAAGGTTTATAAATTTTATCTGTTATCTTTATCTTTTTTTTTCCACATTTTTAACTTTAACAATCTACAGTATTTTAACACAATACTTATATTTTCATTTGACTTTCACTAACAAATGTACTACGTTTAAACTTATAATTCATATCACATATATATTTTCAGAAATACATGAACGAATTTATCGATAAAAATTAAATAAAGTTATAAGCAAAAATATAATTCAGATTCTAAAAAAATAAGTTATATTTTTTACTCACTTACCTCTAAAGATCTCTATCAGATCTGGAAAGCCCCAATGTTTTAATAAAATTTATACTTTTCTGTCCATAAGGAAGAAGCTGAGAAATCACGCAATAAAACTGATAGACACAATATACAATATGCGTAATATATTCGCTGCGTTTCTGAACGCAGGCTGGCATCACTATTCGTCAACTGTTCGTCCTCGTCAGTACTTTGTTTTTCCAGGAAGTAAATGTATAGAAAGCAATTATAAAATAAAGGCCAGAGCACAGACTTTTGCATAACGCATAACGCATAACGCATAGTGCATAACGTAATGCACGGCAACGCACAGACTTGTGCATAAGGCATAAGACTTTTGCATTACCTTAACCTTAAAGTTATTTGGATATGCAGTGTATATCACCAATATACGCATCTGTAAATATTTGTATAATTATATCTGTAATTATATCTGTGTAATTGCATTGATATATATCTGTGTGTATGATTCGTAAGTAAAATATTAATTTAATTAAAATATTAATTTAAT
>JAPIVC010000786.1:0-30471 GCA_030586385.1 Camponotus fellah
CAGTTCAATTTGGGTGTTTTGGCGTTTTCCATCATTAAACAAGCTCTCGCGTTCCGCTTCCGGCGTAATAATCGCGGAGCCGCGCGGACGAAAATACAAAACTGATTACCGCGAAGCCATCCAGCTTCCCCTCGCGGCCGCCAGGCGCCGCCAGCGGTCGCGGCGTCCGGTCGATAATACGGCGGACGGAAGGAGGCGCTCTCTCGACTCTCGCGTACGTCGGACTCGTCGGAGCAGTATCGAAGGTACACGGGGGCCCCGACGCACGACCGGGGCAGATAGAGTTTTTCCTTCGCGCGCCCAGACGGGAAAGTCGTCCGGGAACGCCATCGGAGCGCGCCGATAGAGGCCAGACGCCGGGCGGAGCGATCAGGTGACGCGAGCGCGCGATCATGTCGCGTTGGCTCGCTCGACGACGACGGGCCGCCGCGTAATCAATCGCGCGATCAGTCGCTTACGCCCGCGGCACGCTTCCCCGCGACAGCAGCGTCGTCCGAACATGCGGGCGGCGCGGGACGACGGGCACCGAGCGACTACCGAGGAGGCTCCTTCGAGGAACTGTCAGGGGGATCGTCGCCACCGCCATCGCCGCCGACGCCGTTACGCGTGAGTCAGTGCGAGACCGGACGGAGGTGACGCGCACGCAAGATGGCTTCGGGCGACAATGTGGACGTGATCGAGGTGGTCGAGACGACGAGCTTCCCCGGGTCGGCGTCGCAGCCCGCGGTGGATCATCTCAGGCCGGATCAGTCCACCGCCGAGGAGGATTGTGAGTGCACCCACGTCCCCGACCTCGCTCGCCTTCCCCTCCCCCCGTCCCTCTTCCCCTGTCCCTTCTCCCCCCTCGTCCCCGATGATAGATATCCTCGTTCCAGCGCCGTGACCCTAACCTATAACCGCGAATCACGAATGCGCCCTGTATCGGGTGTCGTTTCTCGCTCGAGAACGATTTGTTCGGAATTTTATTCATGCTCGTCTTCTCCGTCTTATCGGATTCTTCGCGCGCGAGCGTGGATCGATGCGATCGAAGATCGCGGCCGATCCGTTGCCTCGCGATATCTGACAGCTATCTCCTAATGGGTGTCACCCGACCTAGAAAGCGCGAAACACGTTGGAATCCGTGTCGGCGTCTAGCGAGGAACGCTGGTCTCCCGATTAAGGCGCATTCCGCGTGCAAGTCGGAATGATTCTCCCCGCGTTCCGACTTGCGAAACGATCGATCGACCTTTGACAGTTTTCCCATTACCTCGGTGTAATCTGTAAAGTTTTCAGGAGAGGATGTTTATGCGTTTTACGAGTTCCCGAGATGGAAAATATATCGTAAATGAGGGACTTTGTAGATTGATGGCTCGCGATTTGATAGTTGATGAT
Organism: Camponotus fellah; assembly: GCA_030586385.1. Classification (NCBI taxonomy): domain Eukaryota; kingdom Metazoa; phylum Arthropoda; class Insecta; order Hymenoptera; family Formicidae; genus Camponotus; species Camponotus fellah. The sequence goes on from JAPIVC010000786.1 coordinate 1,372, forward strand.
TATTGATTATATCGTCGACTTTTTCGTTTCCTGGCTTCCGAGAAAAATTTTAAGCGCTATCTAATTCGACTTAAATTGCATCAAAGTTATCGCGTCACCGTTAAAAGCACCTGATGACACAAAAACGAATAACATAGCCAGGAAATCCGTGTCGTAACGATGCTTTATCATTGAAATGGAAATTAGTTTTTAACACACACACACACACACACACACACACACACACACACATACATACATACATACATACATACATACATACATACATATATGTATGTATATATATATATATATATTTGTATGTGTGTTAAAAAAATATATATATATATATATATATATATATTAGTTTACACACACATACAAATATATATAAAATATATATATATATATATATATATATATATTTGTATATACGTGTGTTAAAAACTAATTTCCATTTCAGTGATGTATATATTATTGCATAGCATACATATGTAAAATAGAATACTATCTTTATTATTTACTCTGGAATTCTTTCTGAAACAAAATGTATTCTATATTTTCTTTTTTTTGTTGTGTTCTGCATTACGTAATTATGAAAGTCTATACATGTCTATACATAAAAAAAAATTAGTTTTCTGGAAAAAAAAGAAATTCAATTCTATTTTATAAAAATATATAAATATGTATAAGAAATCTTATTTCTCAATTTTATTTTAGATTCTGCTTTATCGGAATTTTATTTACGAGAATGGAATATTTAAATATTATTATTAAATATTATTTATTTAATACTTACTAACTTAATACTTACTTACTAATTTAAATATTATTATTAAATATTATTATTACTATTAAAATATTTAATTTATTAAGTTAATTAAATAATTTTTTATTATTATTATTATTTAAATATTAAATTTATTAAGCGATTTCTCTCGAGAAAATTTTTGAAACGAGATACTTCTTGATTCTAGAATACAATGTTAAAGTTCACGAAACCTACATACATTCATGAAATTTTAAGTCAGAGTCAGAGTGGCAAGAGGATTAACAAGGACAAGTTTCAAGTCAAAGCCATCGACCGAATAGCGAGCCTTTCGTCTTCGCGTTTCGTCTTTCATCGCGCATTCCGTATGAACGTTGATTTCGCTTCGTATAATCTACATGACAATGCAACGAGCGTAATGATGGCGTGGTGTGACTCGACGCATTGCGATTTGTTTGCTGCGACTTCAACCTGACAGCTCGTGCCATTTGACAGCTGATATCAGAAGAAGAAGGGAGGGAGAGGGGGGGAGCACGGGATAGCACGTGGAAACTGATTCTGAAATTCGCGTGGGCTCCGGCGCGATCGTGATATCGAGATAACGCCATCGTTATCAGATTCACGAGTTGACATTTCTCTCTTTTTCTCTCGCAGGAATTGACTTTTTTCTATTATCTAGAAAATAACTGATCTAGAGAAAAGTAGAACGCGTGTTAGAAAATCTCATTCTATATATCTGGACTGTTTCTTTTGTTCAAAAGATAGCGGCGTCCGTCTCTTGTCGAGAGAAAGCCTTTTTACCGTTTAGAAAACCTTTCCGCGCTATTATTCCGCGTTTATTTGTGTATGTCATATTTATATGTGTGAATAAGGAATTAGCTTAGACTGTATTTACTATGATAGAGGAAATTTATTTAATAGAGGAAATTATTTTGATAGAGGAAATTACATCAGGGTGTATTTTAATCCTACACAGGTTTAAATTATAAAACGCCGTATTACTCAACTTTAGCTTCTTCACATTTTTTGAGGTATTCAGATATTTCCATTCGAATCAATATAATCGTAAACAGCATATATTGATTAAATTTCTTTATATTCTTGAGCGTGTTGTACAACATACAATATTATTCGAAACATCTTATTTTTCTCTGCGTTTTTTTCAATTAAATTAAGCTGAGAAATTATAAATGAAAAAACATTTATACACCTCGCTGAGGAATTTAATTGATTCAAGGATACAGGACAGGTTTGAGTAAATGATGTTTACATAATACAATTTATTTTGCTTGTCTGGAGGGAAGATAGTTTCACACGATTTTTTTTTCAAGTCATGTGTAAAACATGGTTGTTTATGCAGACACTCTTCTATATAGATGTATAAAATCCGTATATTATTGTACACAATTTTTTTAAAAATTCATTAATGATGTTTCGATAACGACGCTTTTATTGGCACCGCTTCGTGTTTTCGTTGTTGGAAAAACATCTCTCAACCGAACAGAGAACGCCGCACGCGTTCGAGTCAAGTAATGGAAGATGAGAGTTAAAAATAGAAGGCTAAGTAAGGACATCTTGACTCGCCTTCCTCCCTTATTCTACAGTCTGTCCTACAGGGACCCTTTTTTTACTCGATATCGCGAATCGCATCATTTCCTTACACGTGTCGTTTTTTCCCCCAACATCGGTCTCGATGGCTGCTCGCGATAATTTAATTCATAATCCATTATTCCAAGATTCACTCAAATAAATAATAAATTTATTTGCGACAAATCAATCGTGACGTAAACTCGAAATTGCAATTTGTTTTTTTTTTTGTTTTAGCATACGTGTCACATATAATTCTTTATTATAATGAGAAATTAATATTAAATATTCTTATTCTTCGTGGACATGTGACTTGTTTGCAAAATAGTGGGAGTCAATAATACCTCCCATTCTCGGGTTAGATATTTTTAGATCAAATGCATTTATTCGCGCATCATGTCTATCGGTTCCGAGAAGAATTTTTGTAACAAATAGTTTGACGGTTGTCTAGCTCTTAAGATTAAATGCAAGGTTAATAATATAATTTTTTTGTTCGGCGATAACATTGCCGAGTTTTTAGAATCAATAGTCATAAGTGCATTCGAGCTAACTCAAAACTGGAATATTATTGACACCTTTTATAGATATTAAATTATATAACATAGAGATAATGCGTAATGCAGACAGATAATGTTGCTACTATCAATAAACCTATAGACAAATAGAATGCCAACAAATTTTAAGAATTAATTAATTACATTTAGGTATAATACTAAATGTGTAATATATAGATTATAGAATCGATCACACACACACACACATTAAGATTTTCTGCCTTCAATACGTATAAATTTTGATAATGATTAAATCTTTTATGATTTAATCATTATCAAAATTTATACATATTGCACTTTGAAAAAAAACAATTTTAGTCTGATAAATTGATCGTATAAAAAAGTTATTATGTCTCGCGTATCTCTTTAGTATCTAATAAAAATATTCGCGTTTCTGAAGGATATCTTAAAAACTGCTGATTTCACAGTTCTTTGAATTTATTGCATATATTGATCTTATATAAAAACTACGTAACACATGTATGTGTACAAATATCATAAATCTAACTTTGTTAATGTGGTCATTTAATAATAATGCTTATATATTTATGTAAATTATATAATTACATTTATATATATATATATATATATAAATGTATATGTATAAATGTATAATATATATATATATATTATATGTATAATATGTATAATATATATATATATATAAATATATATAAATATAATATATATATATATATATATATATATATATATATACATAAAATTATTAAACGATTGAACGTATTTCAATATTTATGATTCTTTTGAGATAAAGAGCAGCATTTGATTATTCTATAAATAACTTTACACTTCATGTAATTTTATTTTTTTGATATTGCATCGCATTATCTATGCATTGTTAATTATCAAAATACTTTAGTTATACATACATTATACTATAACGCGACATAATTAAAATCTCTTTTGCAGATAAATCGATTGGGGAAAAAACAACAGCATTTGATGTAAGTATTGATCTTTCCGTACTAAACAATTGTTATCACAATATTTTTCGAAAAGATGCATCCTCCCATTTTATTAAAGGACAAATTTTTTTATTTCAATATTTAATTGACATAATAAAACGTTATTCATTTAAATGAAGATTAGCATTTAATGCAGTAAACAATAATTGCTGGTATTAATAACTCAAGAAATAGAGCGTAATTTGCCTGAATTTTTTTTTCTAGAAATGTTTTTCATGCTATTATATCGATTTTAGTTTTACACCACTTATTGCTTGCATATTCATTATAAGTACACATGTACGGATCTGTATAATACTGTACAATATTTATATGTATTCTCACATCTAGTTTTCACTTTACTCAATTTAAAAAAGAAAGCACTAATAAAAAAAGTTGCTCCGATTTATAATGTGCTGCATCTCATTATATTTTTCCTCTTTCCTATTAACTTGCTCTACTTTTGCACTTACATTCATATACATATAGTACTTATCGTAAATCGTGATCGCTTATATTACAATGCATTTGATTCCTGTTCCATAAGCACATTTTATATGAACGCAGACGTTATATTAGATTAAATTAGATTTTAAATAAAACTGAAAATTTAGCACTAAAAATGAAATAAACTCACAAATAAAAGATATAAATACGAACAATAATCTAGAGATAGTACATTATTTAAAAATGTATTATCTCTCGAAGAGAATAAATCAATACGGATTATAGTCTGTTTCTTTATTCTTCTCTTTACAACTAGTGGCACCAAATATAGCTTACGTTTACCCACGAAATCATTTCTATTTTTGCGATGAGCAAATCTACCCGTCATCGACAATTTATACACGAGCATCCAGGATCGATTCTTGCACGCTTGCGAAATTCGCGAAGAGTCAAATTGCGCACAAGATAGGTTTTTGAATTTGCCATCTGTTCTTGTTACTATAGTCAACGAAACATGCTTATAGAATCAACAGAAAAGAGAAATCAATACATATTATCGTTTCGTAAGAATAATAATCACGGTTATATATTATGATGATCATATTTTTGCGAAACGTATGACCGAATATAGTAATACCATTTTTATCTCAATGAAAGCAAAGCCTAAATAAATTATTTTTTTTTTCTTTATATAATCATTTCTTTATTTGAATAACGCATTACCAACAATAGCTTTGGATATTTTCTTTATATATATATATATATATATATATATACTGTGACGCTAAAAAAAATATAGTACAGCATATATTGCTAATAACACGATTAAACTAATTGGAATGTGTGACTAATTAAATCTTCCGATGCATTTCAGATTAAATTTAAAATAATTATTCACTATATAACTTTCTTTAAATATTAGCAAAGTTCAGTATTAGCAGAAATCTCACTGAGATAACAATGAAAAATCACTGATAACCGATAATCACAGTTTTCCTTGAATACACGTTCAGTGTTAGCAAGAATGTGCTAATATACTGTCAGTGATCTTTGCAGAGTTTAGTGGTACAACATGGTATCACTGGCGGCAAGACCCCCGTGGGGGTATCAAGAAACAAATCGGAACGAGAGAGAAAGATTGGACATCGAAGAGTTGGAGTGGGTGGTGAAATCACATATAAAAAGGTAAGTAAAAATATGCCAGTATAGCATATTTTTAATAGATGATTTCTTTAGATTAGATTTTTCGCTTTGTAATCGAAGTTAAAGGGTATCATTAAACGAAAAAATTAATAAGCTTACATTACTCCGTTTGCGCTATTATCAAATAGTATGAGAGGTTTTTTTGACATTGATAAATATCATGCTTATAAACAAGAGAAATATGCTTTATCTAGCTATCGATGAAAGAGTGCTTATTACATCCGCACATACATGTTTAATAATTTAATCAGACAGCTTAGTACATGAGATATCAGACTTTCTTTATTAAATAGTATGAGATATTACTGTGTTATAGCCAGTATTATTGCAAATGTGATAGTTTTATGGGATTAAAAATAATAATAGTTGTAATATAAACATGTTAATTTTAAATACGTTCCATTTTTATTATATAGATTCAAACGACGCAAATTATGGGATCTATTCAATTGGGCATACAGCATGCTGTCGGTGGCCTTGCAAGTAAACCAGAACGCGATTTATTAATGCAGGACTTTATGACGGTGGAGACAACGAATTTCCCTAGTGAAGGATCAAATCATACTCCGGCCCATCATTTCTCGGAATTTAAATTTAAAAATTATGCACCCATTGCATTTCGTTATTTTAGAGATCTCTTTGGCATACAACCGGATGATTTTTTGGTGAGACAAATCATTCTCTCTGTGCTATAATAAGATACATTGAGGTGTTAATTGTACGCTAACAACAAAATATATATATTTAGATGTCAATGTGTAGCGCTCCATTGCGCGAATTATCAAATCCTGGCGCTAGTGGGAGTATCTTTTATCTAACGGATGATGATGAATTTATCATAAAGACTGTGCAGCATAAAGAAGGGGAATTTTTACAAACTCTACTTCCAGGATATTATATGGTATGTTCCAAAAGAAAGTAAACTTTTTAAATTAAAATATAATATTATTTTTAATGCAAAAACTTTTTTAATAATCACAATACTGCTTCTTGTAGAATCTAAATCAGAATCCGAGAACACTTTTGCCAAAGTTTTTTGGATTGTATTGCTATCGGTGCAATAGTAAGAATGTTAGATTAGTGGCTATGAATAATCTTTTACCTTCATTTGTAAAATTGCATCAGAAATATGATTTGAAAGGATCTACGTACAAGAGAAAGGTTCGTAATATTATACGAATATATTTATGAATATTATATTATATATAAAATTTTATATGATATGATAGTTACATGTATTAAATTGTAGGCATCAAAAACAGAACGTTCAAAGTCTTCACCGACATATAAAGATCTAGATTTTATGGAGCATCATCCAGAAGGTATCTTTTTAGAGGCCGATACATATAGTGCGTTAGTAAAAACTATTCAACGGGACTGTCGTGTGTTGGAAAGTTTCAAAATTATGGATTATTCTTTACTTGTTGGAATCCATAATCTTGATCAGGCTGCAAAGGAAAAAGCTGTAAATATACACAAGTTTCTCCATATCATAAATATGCAATAAATATTTATCTATATATATTACATTTATATTATAGCAAGAGCAAAGATTGTCGGCAAGCGCCGATGAAGAAGTTGGGGAAATGGGTGAAACAGATGGATTTATTCAAAGTGAGAGGGAAAAAGATAGAGAGGATAGAATAGGCGCTGCCGCTTTAAATCGATCGCGTAGTATAAATCGTCAGAGATTAGTTGCTCATAGTACGGCAATGGAAAGTATTCAAGCTGAGAGCGAACCGATAGATGAAGAGGACGATGTACCGTAAATATCATATATTTATACAATTTTATGGATATATCGAGATATGTTATTTTATGAGACTAATAAATTTTGTTTATGTTCCCAATAGCTCAGGCGGCATTCCTGCTAGAAACGCGCGTGGTGAACGTCTTTTATTATTCCTTGGTGTTATCGATATTTTGCAAAGCTACAGATTGAAAAAGAAATTAGAACATACGTGGAAATCGATGATACATGATGGGGTAAGTTACACGTGTGCGTACATGCGTGCATATATGTGTGTGTATTAATATAAATTTCTCCCTTATAATCTAATTTTCTCTCACAATTCAGCTTTCTTTTATTTATCCAACATCTTACTGATATTGATATAGAAAGAATGTTCTTGCTTTCTCAGGATACTGTGTCGGTTCATCGACCAGGATTTTACGCGCAACGCTTTCAGGATTTCATGGCCAAGACAGTATTTAAGAAAATACCATCACGTAAGTACCATCCGAATCAACCTGTCCTAACAAGTTTGACTACAAGATTACACTCAGCAAAACTCACTAATATGTGAGCAAATTTACGCTTAATTACCTATTTACCGGTAGCCATTGTCTTTTAATCGATCATGTTAACTTGTCGCGTTATATTATATATTATATACACACACAAGTTGTATAATTGATAAGCGATTTTGCTTATTGAAAGAAGGCAAAATTAATGGTATCAGTATTGTTCAAACGTATTGCAATGCTATCAAATTGTACCTTATTGACGCTTTTGAGACATATTTTAAATATTTAATGCAAGAAAAACGGGAGTAGAACAAGGATAGTTTATTATAAGTGAAGCTCAAAACTGGTACTTAGAATATATACGTAGTATGTTATCATTATATAAATAGTAAGGTACTCATATTGTTACTTAAGAAGAGAGCATATTTCAATTTTCATAGAGCAGTAAGCCGTAAGCTAGATACGCGTATATTTTTCCTCTCGTTACAATTCACTAAAAAATTCGTCCATTTAATTTATTTATATAGTTATATATACAATTCTTTTAGCGTGTAACGAACTCGCGTTATTGTCGAAATAGCGGAAGAAAATCTAACAAAGTATTAGACTTCCACGAATATCATAATCGTAATTATTATCAGGGATAACACAAGCGATTCTGGTTTTAATAAACTCTTTATCTGATTATTTATATATTTTAAGAATGTTAAAAGCGCAGCTGTCAACGACTCCATTTTGGCTGTACAGATTTTATCACAGATTTAGCCGTCCAGAGAAATATTTTAATGATTATAACAGCGTTATGAAATATTTGAGTGACTGCAGAGAATGCGACAAATACTGTGCGGATATCCGAAAATTATCTAAACGCGTTTTTGCATCAATATCATGGTTATATTTAAATTTTATTGATCTGCCCAGTGCCTTGCGTAGATTAATGAAAAATATCGTGCAAATCAGAATTGTTATAAAATAAGAGACTACACGCTTTATCTATTCAACGAATGCAATTTGTCAATGGCATACACAATCCGATCCAGAAGAGAATTTTTCGGATACCTGCATTCGTTTAGAATCATGCTGTGAATAAGATATATTTTGGGTTTAACGAATGTCAATTGATCATTTTTGGGTTTTGTTTTGGTGTAACTAATTGCTAACACAATACACACGTATGTATATTTTGTTATATATAATTTTTTATATATAATTTTTTTCCTTTTATTGATAACATTGATTTTTTTACAAGTTTTACCTCATTGTGCATTTCATATTTTCCTTCGACGCACAGTTTTATTTTCGGTATATTTATTAAAAAGAAACAAAAAAATTATCGATCACTGGTGTCCACAAGTATAGCTGAGTATTTTTTACATATATACTTGTATATATAATATATATCGATATTGTTAATCGATTTTGTGACTTCCATCGGTATATTTTTTACTTACTTATATATTAGACTGCGAGCCATGTTTGAAAAGATCGATCTTAAGAAGACTTTTATTAAGTGTGCATAAGCAAAAGCTGGCATTTAAAAATCCCTTTTCTTGTCAATAATTTCTTCTTGATCTAGTCCATAACATATTATGTGCGCACTTGTTAATGATACAAATAATCACAATCTAATTTTTTATCTTTTTTTATTAATAATAATCATGTGCCAAAATCTTGTGAAGATTCCATCCTTAATATACAAAAATAAATCTCAATGACAAAAAACTGTTTCATCAATACGCCAAAGCAATCATTGATCTTTTCGTTCATTAGAGCATTAGTAAAAAAGTAGTATAATAGAACGCACGAAATACGCGCAATTCAAGTTAGCTTAGTCAATAATTTAAAAAATAAACAATTATCAAATTAATTGTTTAATCAATCAACATTCAATAAAATCAAAAGAAAGATGTCAAACATATATATAGTTCTCTCTATAAAGACTCTGTTTAGAAATTTTTTAGAGATAGATAGAGAGATAGGAGAGACGCTGATTGATTTTGTGCGATCTATATATTTATAGAAGAATCTCTGCGAAATATAATAATGTTGAACGCGTATATATTTTTGCAATAATAGCAAATATTAGGACCGCGTGGGTGTACAATTAATTCGAGAAAGAGAGTGCGAGAGTGTGAGAGCGAGAATAAACGGTAGAAGTAGATAATTTTTTTTTATTTTAATTATAGCGAAAATATTCAGCTATCGACTGAACGTGGGCACCATTGTACATATTTATATATTTTGCAATAAACATTTTCGCTATTTACAACTTCATTTCATTTATAAGCCCACCCGTACACAACTTATAACCTGTTACCGTACTACTACTGCTACTATACTACTATACTACTCTACTATTACTACTAATACTCATTATCATTATCATTATTATTATTATTATTATTATTATTATTATTATTATTATTATTATTATTATTGTTGCTATTATTACTGGTACTACTACTCTCGTCCTGTGTACTATCATCTCATTATTGACATTATTCCACTTACTATGACATACATTCCCTCGTAGTCGTTATTCATATTAAGTTTTTTGCACCATCAGCGCGTTACACTTTGTATATTGTCTTAATATTGTATCGTGCGATGTGTTTGTTGTTTGTGTTACGTACGTTTGCGTTTCGTTAATCACCTATCACTTATATTTTATCTCATGCGAATAGAAACAGATTACAATTGACAGCCCAAAAAACGCTCTAGGAAGAGTTATGTGATTCTTTTTTTTTGATTCTCTTATAATTTATCATGTTAAATGCAATGTTATTGCAGCATCAACTTGTGTCGCATAAATCTTTGAGTAGAATCCAATTAAAAATCTGCAGATGATAATTTGTGACAAAAGCTACATTCCCTGTTCTTACAGGAAAAGAAGGAAAAAGCTTAAAAAAAAATCGCTTTCCACATCAACTTGATACATTTGGAAACTAGTTGTACCCTGACTTTCTTTAATGTTTCTATCTATTCTCGGCAGTCTTTAATAATTTTATCATTTATTCAATAATTCGGTATATATAATCATATTATATACGAGTTAGCTAAATGTTGATGTTTCTGTGTCCCGTGCACTTCTTTTCGTGTCAACCCCCAATGACCTGATCTGACCTGCTACTGATTGAAACTCGAAAATCGAATACCAAAAGTGGACCTGCCTGAGATTAAGGGGAATCACCGCAAATTCCGTAACCTCGTCACCAGCTATATAGGTAACTCTGTCTATGTGTGCGTCCGTCTGTCCATTTTTGTACGAATGTATGTACGTTTGTTTTCATATAATCCTTCTGCCTGTATGCATCTTCTTCGAATGATCGTTTTTTTCTTATTTTGCTCTTTGATTCTAGAAACAATCTCTTAATTCATTTCGTGCATTCGGTAGATAAAATTAAATTATAAAATATATAATAAAATGTCTATTAAAATTTAAAAAAAAAATTAATATTTGAATAATTGATTTAATTGAATTTCTTAAAATAAGTTTTAAAATAATTAGTGTGAAAATAATGCGTGTGACAGTTCTTTGCATGCACAACTCAAAAAAGCTATGAAATATATGTATTAGATATATTTTTTTATTTGCTTAATTATAAGATTGAAACGAGTAGATTATATTTAGAAAAATTGATATCTACACATCTAGACTGTTTGAATATCTTTTACACAATAAAGCTTTGAGCACAATTTTATATTTGCTATGTTTGGTTTACTAATATGTTTGTGCGATTTCTTGAAATTTGAATATTTTTATTAAATAAAAAACGATTTTTTAGAATGAATTTCAGCAATAGAATTATGCGAAAAATCTTTCTATTTTTGTGTGTATGTGTAAGTGTGTCTCTTTCTTGTTTCTATTTTTGTCGCTTCAACCGATGCCTGTGAGAATTGTACGTCTAATACGTGTACTTTATTTATTTCACTCTTCTCTATCACTTTATTGTCTTCTACTTTTTGCAACACACAGCAAGAAATCTTTTATCTAAATCATTCTTTTTAATATCCAAGCGATGATATTCACTATCACGGAATGAACTCTTCACTTCTACACATTTTCATATAGTATCTTGCAAAGAAATTAATTAAAAGATTTATGTGTTCACACATCTATTTAGGATATTTTCACTGAGTTTCTCTATATTTATCTACAACTCATCTACAATTCCGAAACTTCCCTGTCACATTCGATATCATGCAGCAATTAGTTTAGCCTAGGCATACCCTATATTTCACGGCACGGATGATAGATAAACGTTTATATAACAAAATATTCTTTTATTACATATATGCATATAAAATATATTTTTACAAACTCCAGCACAATTCTCTCATGTACGTACATACTTTTTTATGTGATTAACTTAGGCATGTGGATTAAGATGTAGTATAGGTGACAATTGTAAAAATAGCTTTCGCATTCGAAAGCGAGGCTCATAGGTGTGCTTGATTATATCTTCACATATTTATCTATACGTACAATATATGTTAAACATTCTATATATTTGCGATTAATATAATTAAAATATAAGAGCATTCACACATATATGATAGTTTAGCGTTCGTTAACAGTAGAATAATAATTGTAGCCCGAAGAAAGAATATTTATATATAATTATGGCAAGTAGTGCTGTAGCGAGACTTGTGTTTTATTTAGAAAGAAAATTTAGATATACTATCTAGGAATATGATAGATGAAAAAGGCTATCGCGGTGCAAATTGATTTCTTTAATTAGATTTAATGATTAGATAGAATTGGCTATAATGTTATTAAAGCTGATTTAAGATATGTATATTTAAAGGAGATTTTTTTATATATTTTTCTAATTATTTTTAGGGGACTTATATAAATAGTAAATTATCTTTTAGTGAAAAAATTAGAAAAAATATATAATATCATGTTAAAATTGAATAATTAGTAGAATGATTTACTAATAATTAGGTAAATTGAAACGAGGCTAATATATCTTTTGATCCTTGCTACGGTACTGATGTCAGCTTTTGTAGCATAATACGTTTGTGCTCTTTTAATAGGTATATTTAACACGTGCAAATTTTTTAAAACAGTTTTCAAAAATAACTTGATGTTGAGTTTACCTGCATTTTTGCAAAAAGTTATGGCATCATATATTTTATGTTACAGCCTTGAAGCATTCTCCGTCGAAGAGGAAAAGCATAAGCAGACCACTGAGGCCGCTGGAGGGTGATTTCGATTCGACCGGTGAGTTAGACGTTTCAATTCAAATCATTTTCCAATACTCTGTTATTCCAAAGTTCTTTACGCTTGTTTATGATATCACGCGAAAGAGAGATTTCGGTTTTCGGAACGACATTAATAACAGATCGCAAATGCGTTATTTTCGTGTCTCTAAATGTTCTCCTACAATATTCAACGACTCCAGAAAGCCTAGAACAATATGAATCACGCGATAAAAAGATTAATTAAATTTTAAAAATGTCTGATTCATCAAGAATACGGCGCAAAATACATTAGCAGCGCAATTTAAAATTTAAAAATCTGAATTCCGAAAATCGTACCGAAGACCTTCGGTAAAAAAAATATTTCTTCACAATTCTATTATTGGCTTTGCGCTGAATTTCACTGTAGGCAGGCACAGCGATCAGTGCAATAAACTTAGTTGCGACATTTCCACGTTACCCGCTTCTAAAGCATTCACGACAGTACCGATATGCGAAGACGTCGAGAATTCTAGGTGAAGTCCCGTCTAATCCTATTTACTCCCTCACACACATCCCTCGTTCTCTCGTTAAGTTGCCTTCCTACGGATGTTCCATTATTCGGATACAAAACGTATGTATCTTATTTCTAATTCTCTAATTATTTAGTAGATTTTAATCCGTAGCATAAAGATGCACGTTGTAATAAAAGTATTTTCAACTTCACATTTTTCTATATTAATAGTCGAGGTTAAAAGTTTGAATAATTTTACCATTAATAAGATATATGTACATTTCAATACTCAAATTACAACGAACGATGGTAAAATTAGTGTAAATATTAAATGCAGAATTTTATATATTGTACAGAAGCAATATATATACAATCACAATTTTATATTTTACTAAAATTAAATATTTCACCTAGTAAAAAAATTATATTTCACCTAGCAAAATAATTTCACTAATTCACGAGATTTTGCACTTACCTCGTACTTTATCTATCCTCGTGTCCTTGTTAATTAGTCCCTTCATTAATGCAATCGTCCAAAGCAGCTTTATATCGTGAATGTCAGTCAAATGTTTAATTTCTTCCTGTTACACAAACGTCCTTTGCTCGAATCCTGGTTCTGCCTCGGGACTCCTTTGGTCAACGAGACGACAGAGAAACTGCGACCGCGAGATTTCGGCAGGGTACGCTTTTATCGTGCTTCGCCCACGCTGCGAATGGAAAACGCTTGACAAAACGCAACGAACGCCGATTTTTATAATAAAACAGGGTTTGAATTATTATTATCGATGATATAATCATGATTTCGATGCTACAGATGCGCGAAAATAATTCTTATATGCTGGAAAAATATTAATTTCTGCTCATCCGCAGCATCAATGATACTCTCCTTGACATTATAACGCTTTCGAACCCTACGGTGAAGAGATTTCGTGACATTGAAGACGAGATCTCGTGCTTGAAACGCGCTTTTGGCATTGAATGGCTTTCGCGTTTGGACACCCTCGAAATCCGTGGCGAGTTTCTCTGTCCAATTAAGAGTCGGACACACATGACAAGTACGGTAATGGTACATGGTGTTGTATGGTGGTTTAGCGGTGGCGGCAACTGGAGGTTCGGCAATGCATGCTACGTCACCTACGAAAGCCGGTGAGTCTCATTTACCTTAATGTATAGTTCGTTCATTTTCATGCGAAACTATTATATTTCTCAAAATTATATCGCGAAAATGTACCCTATTATTTTTCGGAATAGACGCTCACAATAGGCGCGTTTTTTACTCAGAAAGTAAATACAGAGGATATGATAAATATGATAAATTTCTAATGTTAAAGAGTCGTATAAGTTTTTTGTTGTATTATAATGAATCTGAACTATTTAAAGTCTTAATCAATAAAGTAATTAAATAATTGTTTCTTGATCAGAAAGAGAGTTTCGTATTATGATATCAAATTTGTCAATCATGTATCATTTATCGCTTGATTAAAATCGCAAATAAATAATTTGTCGAATGAACTGTGCAACGTAAATTGCGAGAAAATTATATAGAATAACATGTTTACATTATTATACATAATAATTATAGCAAATATATACTTTATGTATTGTACTGATCGCATGCATACTTTTCGCTATTTAATTATGAACATGCATATATCTATACAGGGTGTATCTGAAATGATGCACTAAACTTTAGGAGCATATTCTAGAGGTCAAAATAAGACTTTTTTTTTCATGAACATGGGTCCGCAAATGAACCTCCC
This sequence comes from Camponotus fellah, assembly GCA_030586385.1. NCBI lineage: Eukaryota > Metazoa > Arthropoda > Insecta > Hymenoptera > Formicidae > Camponotus > Camponotus fellah. The sequence continues at coordinate 16,581 of JAPIVC010000786.1, forward strand.
TCCGAGCTAAAATTCGAAAATGTGTGAAATTGACCAAATACTTGCAACGCAAATTTATTTATCTCTCAAGAGAGGGTGAGAGGTAACGTCAAAATTAAGGTCAAATAATAAAGCGATCCATAATATAGCCAATTTTCAATTTTTTCCCCAAACTTTAGGGGCCTCTAGCTCGGATGGGGGTTCATTTGCAGACCCATGTTCATAGGAAAAAAAAGTCTTATTTTGAGCTCTAGAATACGCTCCTAAAATTTAGCGCATCATTTCAGATACACCCTGCATACGATAAATTGTAGTACGTATTTCTAAAAAAGCATTAAGCTGGGTCTACAATGACCATCGCATTCAAGAAATTGATCAATCACAGTCAAGTATTAAGAGAATACTCGACTGTGTGATTGGTCAATTTCTTGAGTCTTACGCCTTACAACCTTATGCTACGGCCACTGTAGACCCAGCTTCACGATAATTCTCGTAAAGAACTCGGTCAGGAAAGAATGAACGTTGCACGGTTCCCCAGATCATTCGATTTCTCTCATCCGGCTTCTCTGTTTTTCTCTGTTTGCCTACCTCTCTCTCTATCCCCATCCCGCGCCATCACGACGCTGCACATCGCGACACCCTCGACCGTTGAACTCCCCCGGACGGCCACGAACGACCTCGAACGACCCCGAGTAGCAGTTAGCCTGCCCGACTCTACGATCAGCGCGACGAACGCGGCGGTCACAAGCGGCTCGATACCGATCGCCACCTCGACCCCGGTTAATCCCGCCGCCGGGCCGTTGAGCCCGCCACCGTTGACCTTAGCCGCCGGTCAGGGCCCGCATCCGCACGAGCATCCGCCCGGGGCCGCCCCCACGGTCAAGGTCACGAGTTACCCGGCCGTGCTGAAGGGTAGGAGCGCGGCGAGTCCGCCGAATCCGAACCTGGTGCCGTCCGGCAAGGTCCCGCCGCCGGTGCCGCCGCGGGGCACGGGCCCCTCGAGGACCGGCAGGTCCTCCGAGGAGCACCGGACGGCCGGTGCCACCGCCTCGACGACGTCATCGGTGACTTCCAGCCGAGGTGATGAAGCAGCCATAATCACGAGATACCGCTTGCATGACAGTTCGTGCGATCTGCACCGCCCGCTCCCACCCGATCTTCCCTCTACCTCTTCCGCTACCACCGCTAAGACTGTGACCTCTACTATCACCGCTGCTACTTCTACTAAAACTATCGCGATCTCGAACGCGTTGCATGCCCGTACATCGACACTCGACACATCGTATCGCGTCACGCACCACGACAGCTTCCGAGAGACCGGAAGCGATGATCGGCCGATGGATTGGTATATCCAGGACTTGAATGAGGAATTCGTCAGCGTGGAGAAAGTCGAGGATGCTTACTTCATCAAGACCAGTCCGCATCCTTTCAGACCAGATAGGGGAATTTACCGATCCGATCGCTGGAGAGAATTCGGCGGAGCTGGAAATCGTAAAGTTCCCAGGGGAGATAAAGAGAGGAGAGATAGCATCAAGATGGATCATCTAGCGAAATTTACGTACTTTCTCAATCCAAGTTCTCGAGGCGATCTGATGGATTACAAGATGTCGCGAAAAGACAAGAAGCACTCCGAGACATACTACGAGAGGATGAAGAGGAAGCAGAAGGACCTCGAGGCGTCTATCACGACTATCACGACGATGTCGTATCGTCGTAAGTCATTGGGACATGCGAAAGCTACGGATGCATCATTTTACGCGAAGAATAAGTTTGTTGAAGAATCGGTTAAGCAAAAAATTTCAAGATTCGCTAAAAAGGATGGCATATTGCTGCAAAAGATCCGAGAGAAAGCTAAAAGAAAGAAACGACTCGCACCGAAACCGAAGCGACAAATCTCAGCAACTTTTAATGGAAGTTTTGACGAAGCTGAAAAAATAAAAGAAAAAAAAGAAGATAAAAGATTCTTTTCAAAAATCGATTTTCAAGCGAAGAAAAACGATAATTATAAGATTCAGGAAAAAAATGATACCAAAAATATTAAAGGCGAAAGGAGACAATCAACAATCAAATGCGATAAATCTTTTGAGATGAAGAATTCTTCTACTAAAAATAGCAATTATTTTGGTGATGATAAGAATATATCTAAAATTATAAACGATCAACAGGGGAATAAAAGAAGTGGATTTAAAGGAATCTTCCCGAAAGGCAGTCGCGTTGAAGATAAAGATGAAAAGAAGATAGTTCGCGAACGAATTAGTAACTTTGATCGACAAACTAATGAGAAATTAAGAAAATACGAAGAATCTTCAGAATTTGAATTTGATATTAAAAAAAATAATCCGAAAGATATGAATCGAGATAAATTGCTAAACATAACTAAGAGCGAAACACTTATATCTTCCAGTCTCGACATTAAAAATAGCAACGTCTTAAAGTCTTTCGTTTCTGAGAAGGTGAAAAGTTTCGAGAAGATCAAAGCGAGAAGCGAAACAAGAAACCCTGAGCAAGAAGAGCTATGCTTGTACAACTTAAACGAAGGAGGAGTCAACATTATTAAGCAAAAATTTACACCGTCGACTAAAACCCAATTAAATCAGGAAAAAGAAAAAATAGGGTTGGCAGCGGAAATATTAAATATTAAACACGAAAAATTTAAATCTCTTTCGAGTGACAACGATCTGTCATTCAATTCGCAAGAATTTGGAATGATAAAACCGAACATCTCTTTCTTACACACTTATCGAAAGACACGATCGTTTACATAAAAATGTATTTTCTAGCTAGTAATTTTAGATTATTACGAAAATTATTTGGCAATGTAAAAATAAGAAGAAGCTTACGCCTTAAAAAAGATATAATATAACAGATGATTTAAAAGAGTTTCGATAACACCAAGTTGATAACGATTTCCGATCCGATAAACGATAAACAATCGGATTGTTTCGAATTTATAACTTTATAAGGAAGAATGGCAGCTTTATAAGAATTGCAACCTTATAAGGAAAAACAATAGCTTTCATCTTCCTCCATTGGACGCTCTTTTTTTTTTATCAAACATTTATATTTTTCCCTTACTATCACTGCCGCATGATAACGCAAGTATTATTATTTTCTGCATATCATCATCTGATTTCACATATTAGATTGATAACAATGTTTTAGTAATCATCAATGGGTATCGAAAAAAATTATATCATGTTTATTATTAATTGTTCTTCATTTTATTATATTGATAGACATCGAGAGGAAAATATTCTGCGTTGACTAATAGACAATTTTCCTCATCTCTTTTCCACGTCTGCGACATTTCAATGTCAGTCGATTTTAAGACATCGACGAGGTATCGTTTATACAGTCTAGATCATTCTCTGTTCATTGTGCAAAATTATCAATACGTAACAATCTATGATTGATTAACGTCCTTAGTAATTTTTTAAAATTAAAAATTGCATGTGTAGAATTGTTTTATTAACAAGCAAATAAACGCAATGTATTATACACAAAATGAAATTTTGCTTACATTGTTATCATTCTTGTAATGATATATCTTTTTATTATTTCATCTTTTTTAACGATTCAACATTCATTTAATTGCGTTTATTTACTTATAATTGTACTATGTATATCGGCTCGAAAAATTTCAAAGGATTTAATTTTTTATTTATAAAATGTATATTAATAATTCCTCGACTCTTTATCTCGATGTAATACATGTCTATATCAACGCGTGATAATGTATCATGTAAACTTCTATCTGTCCTACCTGTTCTAGATAAATAATTTGTTTGCTATTGCACTTGCATAGTATACACGTATAACTTGACACGTAGATAGAATATTATTTAATGAAAGTTTGAAATTATTTTTTGTAATTTCGAATAGATGCTTTATTTTTTTATTGCATCTCTATTAAAAATGTTTTACATTTTCAGCATTTTTAAGAATGCAATAATTTCATATAACTGTCGCATAGTTGTGCAATATATAATATATTTTATCGTGATATAAATCGATTTATACAATTTGAAATAATAGCTTGCTAACTTTCTTGTTGTCTCTAAACAAGTGTTGAAAATGTAATTTTTTGCTCTGAATAATTTCCTTATTGCGTATAAAATTGCTTATAAACTTTGTATTAATTGTCTTTCTTCTTGCAAATATTTATAGTTGTTTTTATCCTAAGCTTCATCAACCGTATACATACGCGTAGATAGGCAAAAGGGTTAATTTCTCGCGTAGATTTTTAGAGCAGATATCATTACTATTTTAAACTGGACTGATTAAATCATTTTAAATCAGTATGATTCAATGAATGATTCCATTTGTTCTGTTGATTCAATTTCTAAATCTCTGCAAATATACAGTAAAAAAAATTGATAAATTAATATATTAAATTAATAATTTTCTTATCATGATAATCGAATTGTTAACAAATATAAAAATTGATGCAACTTGATACGGTGATAAATACTTTATCATACAAAATATTTCTAAATTTTTCAATTTTTTGAAAACACCAATATCTCAGGAGGCCACGATAAAAAATATATTTTTTCCAAAACCGCTCCGAAGCAAACCGTATTTTTTTCCGCTAAACATGTATCTCAGTACTAGCGTACATATAAATATGATTCTGCACTAAACGAATTCTTTATCCCATCTATTCTTCGCCATTCCACCCTTGCTATTATTTTAGCGTTTGAAATAATATCGCGTGTCGATTAGGGCTAATTGTAGTGCGCTTTTTGTAGGTGGCACCCTTCCTTCCACCTGCTCCACCCCGCCCCCGCCCTTTGACGACGCGGTCCGCTCGAACGACCAAACTCTGGCTTCCGGTGGTCATCTTCAACAAGGCGGCGCGACTATTCTCGCGAGCAGCCTGAGTTCCGCTCATACCAAGCAAAATAAGGTTGTTCATCATGTTACGCTCACCAAGACGTATCACGACACTGTAAGGTGAGTACGATTTTTTTATAACACTAAATGTTGACAATTTTAATCTATCTTCATTTTCAATCAGTAACATGAAATCAAGAAAAAAATTACTATTACTTTTTGTGTGTATGCTTATCTGGATTACAATAATTAGTCAAGAGAAATGATGCAGAATGTCGAATTAATCGCAATTTTCGAGAATAAATGTTACTGATTGATCAGATGTATAATTGACAAAATACATATGTATCGTCTTTACACTTTGTCTTTAAGCTTTTTTTTGATAATATTAAATTCTTGTCGCCAGTAGATAAAATAAGACAACGTAATTTAAATCGACCACACTGGCACTTTATTGGTTGATAGAAAATCACGACGTTTCGACCATTGGTTTTGGTCCTTTTCAAGTGAAAAAGTCTCTCTCCTTGTTTGTGAGCGGTAGGCTGACTTGACGATCTTGACAAGTGATTTCTCTTTTTTCATTACTTATTGGTTAACTAAGATTTTTTCACTTGAAAAGGACCAAAACCAATGGTCGAAACGTCGTGATTTTCTATCAACCAATAAAGTGCCAGTGTGGTCGATTTAAATTACGTTGTCTTTTTTTTGATGTTAATAATATATTATTGATATTGATTATGAGATACTTATACATATACATATATTTTACGCTTATCTTTGCACTTTGCACGCATCTAAACGAAGACTTTCTTTTGCTTTATCACGGCATCTTCAGGAAAAGGAAAATGTTAGTATTATTTGATTTTAATTTAATCACACACATGATTATACTCGTTCCTCGGTCACTAGGTATTAAATCTCGAACAAATCTATTCCAATAGCATATCGGACGTGCATTTGGAGAGCAGCGGTAGCGGTAGCGGCAGTGGCGGCAGGGAAACCAAGTCATCGTTGAGCGTCGAGAGCGGAGGCAGCAGTCGCGGGGGTGGCTGTCTCACGTGGACGCCACCAGCCGGAAGCGCCGAGGGCTCGACGCCCACGTGGACTGAGGGGACGCCATCCTTCACCGAGAGCTCCAGCAGCGGCGACATAGGTAAGTTGCTGTACGCGCTCAACATCTACTACGGCTCCTGAAGAGTACTGCCACGAGGACTACAGCTACATCTTCTTCTGCCGCTAGCTTCCTCCCCTCTTCTACCTACTCGAACGCTCTGGCAAGAAAATTTGCGAGAACAAACGTGAGCGTCACGTTGATTCTCATGTTGAGTCTGCTTTTCGATTATAGGTTGTTGATGATTGTTGTAGATTTTTTTTATGTTGATTTTTTGCGAGAAGTATTCGATTCTTTCCCAGAATTTATATACGTATATTATGCCAATTCTGTAGATTTAAAGTTTTCTTTTTATAGAATTTCTTTATATTTGACTGATATCGATTGTATGATACAACAATATTGATGATCATGTTGGTGATGGATTTCTTTGTATCTTATTAATATAACAATTATAACACAAAATATCAATATAGTACAACTATTAAGTATGAATATATTGAATATATTCAACGTACTGTTATGAAAGTTTTAATTCAGAACATTAAACATTATTTTTTAATTATGCTATAAAATGTGTACAGCGTATATGTACATTACATTACCATTATTTTAACTTTACAAATTCATATGTCATAACACAAACAGTTATCACATTCCAGTGCCAAACTAGCACAGGATTTTTTTTAATGCCGAAGAAAAGATATTTTTTCATTGAGGTAATAGAATCTTTATTTAACGATGGAGTAAATAGAAAAAATATAAGATGCATTAATTAACACATAACTACCAAAGTTCAGAATAAATTGTTATATGAATTGAAATCAATTCTCTCAATTTATTCTGTATATTTTTATTGATTTTTATTCATCGTTATATTTTATTCATTATACTATTTCTCAAAAGTGACGATTTTTTGAAATTATAGAGAGAGCGATATATCTAATTATATCAAAATTATGTATATACACATATATTGTGTATACACATAAATTATGTATATACACATATGGAATGTGATAATCAAAAAGCAAAAACTTAGTAATTAATTATTATTTAGATATGGTAAATTTTGTATTTCGAGACAAAATAATTTCCATCTCGTTTAATTTTACGTGAATAATAATGTGAGCATTATATTACTATTCATGACACGGAAGTGATTGCCATGAAAGCAATGACGTGCATTTTGCATAATTGCATTTGACAGTCATTTCGAATGCTCTACTTCTACTTATGTGTTAATTATGAGAAAATTAATTATATCGATAAAAGTGACATCGGTCAAGTAGAAAGAATGAAAACAACTCTATTCTGCAATAACTCAATATTATTTTGTCTAGTCCTATAAATAATGAATGCTTTTTATATAGCTAAGGAAGTCTTATTAAGATAATTTTACGACAAATGAAAGAAAGAGATAATAAAGGAGAAAATATGAAAAAAAGAAATACGAAACTTCACTCTCTCGTCACTCTTCATCAGATCCTGTCTACACACAGATTTTATTTTTCTATTTTTACCGATATATATATTTTTCGAGCTTCGACGATTGCTTGGAATCGCTGGGCTACGAGATAAGTTTCGATCTTTCTTTTATCTATATCTTTTTCCACTATATTGGTTCACGCAAGTAATTAACTCACATGCTTTTCCTTATGCATATCGCGATTTATAGAATGCACGATGTTCTCAACATTTCGTGATTCGATCCAAAGATTGCGAAATCTCGAGAGAAAAGGGAGAGCGATACAGAGGCCCTAGAAATCAATTTTCATAAAGCTATTTAAATAAGACATTTATACAGATGTTACGCGCATATGTTCTGATGTAATATTTCAAGCTACAAGATATCTCGAGAGTTCTCAATCTCGCAGTTGTGATTGCTTTTTCGCTTTTTTTCCCGAGAATAAAACTATAATTTATAAATCACATTATTGCTCGAAATATTTTTATTTATGGGCTTTACAATTTTTCGTTATGGACAATCTCTAAAAGGTCTAATATTATTTTTTGCACGATGACGATTAACGATAATTTTAGGTTGCCCGACGACGCCGATCAAAGGTAATCAGCGTCAGGATGACGGCGGAAGGATTGCTGCCACTGTAGAAGAAGCACTAGCAAGTCTCACGACCGAAATGGTGAGTCCTTATTTATTTTACCGACCGATCGGACACAAAAGATACAGAGCAAGCAACAGAGAATCATGTTAATATTGTTATAAAAAAATTATATGCATATATTTTATACTTAAAATGCACATAAAATGAGCCATATAAAATTACAAAATCAACTCTTGAAATAAAAAAGTTTATTTTGTAATAATTAGCGTCTTTTTATACCTTCATTTCAATAATTTCATTAATATAGTCGTCATTATTATATTAATTGAAGCATAACTTTTTATTTATAAATAAGTATCGTTTATTTAATTTATATTTTATCGCTATAAATAGTGAATGCTTTTTATAAATACTTATAATTGCACTAATATTATCATGACTTGATCTGTTGCCGCTGCTGTATATTTCCACAAACAGACGATTTATACAAGATGGTAAGTTCGTTATTGTCAGTGGCCGATTGATCGAATTATTTGAACGTGTTCTTGTCGAGTGTGACCACAGGGATCATAACCGAAGATAGACGGTGATAAAAACCTAATGAGTGATAATCGCGCTGTCAGCGGCTTTAAACCCGTTTAACGTCCCCTCGAATAATAGTCCTGGATTTTCCAGGAATAAATTTTTCTCCCTATGAACTGACTAATCCTCGATCCGCATGGAGCGTTCCAAAAGAAGCCAAACATTGTTATAAAATTTAAATAGCAGCACATTTTTGGAAATGATGCAATTGCCGATATTCTCGAGACGTTCATCGCTTAAATGATTTGCGCGACGACGATATTTTCCATCATGCTGCGACACGCACTTTATTGAAAAGTAAACAAATGTTTTATCGCAAGGCACCGTCGACTGACGAAACACAAAAATATGCGCGCAAAGTATACACATCAGCATGATTTATGTTACACGAATCGTTTTTCGCTTCTCGAAGAAATAGTATCTGTTCAAAACGTCATATTAATCTGATATATTTTTAACAAAAAAAATATCGTAGAGATACTTACGAAATGCAAAGGAAGCAGAGTATAATTCTCATAATTGTCTACAATTAATCGGTAACTAAAATAGTTTAAAAATACTCATTAATTCCGAGGGAAAGATAGATAGAGAGGGAAACAGTTATGAGTTACTCTTTTGTCGAAAGATCTTTCTTAGCTCGTGAAATTCATTCTGACAGAAACCAACAGCTGCTTTGGAACGCTCCGTGCGAGAGAGTCAGACTGTTTGAACGCTTTGTCTATTTTCCTGAATCAGGAGATACTGCAGCGCGAGTGAGAATGCACGACTCTCGTCCTTCTTCACTAATCTTCGTCACTTCGTGTGCAACGTGCTGTGGGTGATCTGCACCGTCGTAGCGACGAATCTTCTGAAGTGAAAGTGAGAAAGAGAGAATGTGCGAGTGAGTGGCTGCGAAGGAGACATAGAATGGTTACAGACAGCAAAGTATGCGATTTAACCCTTGATTGGTCGCGTTAGAATAAGTTGCTACGGTCGGTGTAATTTGCTTTTCAAGCTAATTTTATCAATGATATGTTTGCCATTATTGGTTACTGACACTTTGTGCAATCGTTCTTGCAAGAGACTATGCTTTATTTGTTAAAATTCTTGTCTCTCTTCATTTCTTTATTACTCTTGTCTTTTATCATTATTATTATTATTGCTACTGGTTTCTCTATTTCTATATTCGAGAAAATTTATTTTCTATAATTATTTCTACTTTTATATATACAAGCTTTTTATTTAATACCTTAGATATTAAGGAATTGCTTTATAAATACCTCCAATTATTATATATGATAATTTGTACATTTAATAGCACGACTACTTGAGGGTTAAAACGGAAGATAGCACGAATAGCTTCATCGAGGATCGAGGCGAATATGCGATTTGTTCTGGATTACAAGCTCAAGAACTATTTGATTTTTATGCGTTTATATTTCGTTATGGACGTGCTTGTACTTAACGCAATTTTCAATCATTAACGTACATTTTCGACATAAAGATCGCTCGTCTCGGTCCACGACTTCTATTATTAATCCGATATCGACATGTATATCTGTATACATAAACAGGGGCGATTATTTCACTCGAATGTGCTTCTTGTTATGACAAGGGAACACTTTCGATATCTTTATGGGCATCCTTAAATCTTCCTGGGTATAAAGAGAGAGTCAATATCATTGTGGTTACATATATTTATCAAGAACGTGATAATCGTCGGCCTACAGTACTCGATAACGCTTTCGACATTGCTGGAATCGACTTGGGAAGTGATTGGAATGCCATTTGAAGAATTTCATCAAGAAGCGTCGCGTTTTCATAGACTTTCGATAAAGACTGAGAATAGCGTAATTTAAATTGCTTTTATTATATCGGCGTATAAATCTTTAATTATTACATATTTATTTCGTATTACCTTCTTATCAAGAAGGAAAATTAAATCAATGCCAAAAGAATTAAATATTTCGTAAGGTTTTAAAGTTAGAAATTTATTTTGGAATATTTGTAAGAAAGTAAGAAGACAAAAAAGCACCAAAAGGTCTATCTAGATAGGACATAAGATAAAAGAACAAAATAAGTCGTGAAAATTATGTATCAAGAAGTAGAAAGTAAGCGATTTTAAGCAATTATACCTAAGAAGAATGATGGAAAATGGCATTTTATTCACTTCGAGACGTTTTCACGTGTATCTATTATCCGCACATGATTCATGGGTCTTTTTCCTAATCGAGTCGTCGCCGTCGATGAATTGATACCGTAAGTTTCACTATGTGAGAGAAATTAATGCAATAAGCATTTGAATATTGAATATTAAATGGATGCACGACGAGAAATGGAGCGATTGTAAATAAATAAGATAAATGCTTGCGCATAGTGTTCGGCTAGCAGGAGGCCCGCGCGATTCCTTTCTATTGCGATATGTAGTTAGTGTTATGTACATGTGTCTATATGTGTCTCACACGTTCTGTCTATCTCTGTATGTATCTATACATACACATATGTACACGCACGCAGAAAAATGTGTACCGTGTATACATATTATAAATACAACGTGCGTGTGTACCCGCAAAGGAACCGTCTCGGGTATTCTTCCCGAATTCTGATGAGCTTTGGATGATACCGTTTCTAAAATAGTCTGAAGAAACAAAAGAGAGAAGTATTTTTTATATCTCCGAATCTTGCTATGAATTTTTGATAAAAAATAGAAACCTTTTGTAATGAATTTGGTATATTCTAATCGTAGCAATTGCATGATCCTAATAGAAGAATTTAAAACCTGTAAAACAATATAACGTTTCTCTTCGTCTTTTTCCTCAAAAGCGTTTATTAATTTATTTCTGCATAATAATTTTAATTTTTTTTGACACGCTAAAATATATGTATATATGTGTATTTTCTTTTTCCCTAAGCAAAACTTTTTCTAACGCATAGAAGATAAAACTAATAATAGATTGAATTTACTGATACAAGGATAAAGGCGAAGCTATTGAAAATATTGCTGGTAATAGCGAAAGTGTAAGATTATATATAATAGATGATGACACATATGATATATTCTGCTAAGAGAAGGAGAAATTCACAATATGGAGAAAATTTCCAATGTTCCAGAAGTATAGAAGTCTAGTGAATTCGCGGGAAATTAAATCTGCAAATAAAACACAGACTTAGTTTAAATTTCTTCACGATATATATCCAACGCTCATCAGAATCAGGTTATGCTTTCGGAAATATTGCCTTGCCGGTGCTGTATTATATATAATAATACGACGCGATGAGGACAATTGGCGAGAAAAGAAAGATAAATTTATAGTGCCGTGTACGTACAATACTTCGTAGTAGCAGAGCATTCAGATGTGTAATCGCGTTGCTATAATAGTACGTGAGAGTTATCGCGAACGTTTTGAAAGGCCAAAATGTTGTTCAATTATACGTATTATTATTATAAAACGCTTCTAAACAGTCGATGTAACATATATGATTGGTGGTAAAATCTCACCGCATCTCGGTAACGGAATGAATGCTTTGAAGAGAATCAAAGCTAACATACATCTCGATATCTTATTATTAAAGTATCTTTTATTTTGTACATCGCAACATTCCGTCGTGTATTTTCACAAATACGGGACCGTATATTTTAACAATTGAAAAAGCATTTGGGCGAATTCTGTTGACGCATTCCAATGAAAAACTTGATTTGTATCTTTTAACAGAGACCACATGTACAACGATAAATAAGAGTAATAATTAATGTTACAAATGATGTTTTATGGGCTAGATCGATTTGCATTATCGGGCAAAGTCGATGAGAAATCCACGACAATTATTAAAATTTTACCGTGGATGCAGATTTTACTGCCGAGATAGCTTCATGACACACAGTAGCTTTGTTAATTCGATATCCCTCTGGTGGGTATTATTATTATCGTAATTGTTAGGATCCCGATTCTATAAACATATTACTAACAACGTTAACAATTTCAAAAGCGTAATATTTTTTTAACATATCCCCGGGAATTAAATATTTTGGGATTTGAATTGAGAATAATTCTTAATCATTCACGCGAAAAAATTCAGAAAGAAATTAGAAGATCATTGTCGAATGTCAAAATGGAATGCGCGAAAAATGTGCTACGTTGATTAAAAATATTGAAATTGTTCTAACATAATGTTTCATCATTTTCTTTTCTCGTGAAAACGATAAGAGACATTGTTTATAATTTTGAAAGTTTTCTTTTGATCTGATTTTCAGCGATTGTCGTGTTCGAATCACGCATGTTCCTTCTTGATTAATATAAACCTTTTCTGCTTGCAAACGCCAAATGATATGTTATACGCAGATGTTTCTCTGTGTGTTTCGTGTGTGCTTATACAAAATTGACGTTGATGCCACTCGTGAATAACATTTGTTTTATAACTTTTCGATCATATAATCAAATAAATCAATGTGCTTTATCAAGTTACAAATCTAGCAATCTCTTTTATTGTATTACATAATTATTAGTCAAAAATATATATTACCAATAATTAATTAATAATCAATGTATATAACTATATTTTTATTTACTTTTGATTTGATCTTATTATATTCATATTAAGGATATAATCTTGATAAGTTTTATAGATGACATATAATTTAATTTGTAGCTCATTTCTTAATTGGCTTGATATACGTATATCTTTAAAATAATTGAAAGATTGAAATAGAAACGGTTCTTAATAATGAATCAAAAATATTTTATTTTTAATAAAATTTTTGAAAGTTCTTGAAAACGCATATTTAAACATACGCCCAAGTGAATAAAAATAAATATAGGACATATCTTTCTGTATTCGAATTATTCAGAGGCGAACCAGCCAAGACGGACAACATCAATTGCAGCAAAGCGCATCCTTTTCGTTTTATCGTCAAATCAGGACGAGTCTGAAGCGCGATAATTCAAACCACGTCGCGATTATGAGGAACATGCAAAGAGCATTAAACGTTCGACGTCGAGCACCATGACACACGCAGAGTCCATCAGATTTAATATAAATTATTTTTTATAGATGTTTGCGAGATTCCAAATCAATAAAACTATAATAAATGCATAAAATATGCATATAATCGAGCACGTCCAAAGTCTTAGATCTGAAATGTTGTCGAATTATATCAAAGTTAATAATTCTTAGTAATGTATATGATATATAGAGATAAAATAATACAGAGACAATGATATTGCATTAATTGATGAATGTTCTTATTATAATTGTTTTGTAGATGTCATTTATATAGATGCAACAATAAGATGTAATCGAAATGGATTCGTAATTTTAAAATACAAAATAAGATTGAAAC
>JAPIVC010000787.1:0-27942 GCA_030586385.1 Camponotus fellah
CCCTTTCCCTTCCCCCTTCTCTCCCCCCCTTTTCCTGCTCCTTATACCATTTTATATATCTTTTACACTCGCCTTTCACTCCTCAGCTTAGGTCTCATCCTCATCTCAATCCATGTAACCAGGCCGAATCTCAAACCCACATCTAGAGTGCAAACATAACTCAAAGCAACTCAACCTTGGAAATACTACTCCTTGGCCGTAAGGGTTTGGATTAACCCGGTGCCATTATTTAATAGAAGAAGAAGAAGAAGACGGATGTTCGGCGGCACGGTTGCTAAGGCGCGAGCGGTAGGGGGCAGTAGGCGTGAGTCGAGAAATCCGGCCGAAAGTTGCAACTAAATCCCAGCACTGACTTATGTAAATTTAAATAAATATAAAATAAGCGGGTCTTAGAAAAACGATACTTCAATTCAAATTGTTTGTTTATTCGCGCTAGATCAGCAAGCTTCTCTATTGGATGACACCCTTTTGCGGGCATAAATCACATGCACCAATCACATGGAGTCCTAAGCTGTCCAGTCTCTAACTTTAAAGGTCTCTATTCATGCGTAATTCGAAACGCAGCCTATTATGCAATCCTTATAAGCTATAGGGTGCTTTCCATTTAGCGACACAAGTCGACACAAACGTCATTCTATCCTTTTTCAATGAATACAATAAACAAAGATAGAATGACGCTTGTGTCGACTTGTGTCGCTAAATGGAAAGCACCCAGAGAGAAACCTCTCTGCTTCTGGTTTCTCTCTGGCTATAAGCAAATAAAACAAAATATTCATCTTTTTATGATATAATGCGTGCTATGTGTATTTCTACTTTTTAGTTTACTTGTATAACTACAGCTTGTATAATTACATTGTATAACACAAGAAGGAGCAAATATGAATTATTCATTATACACAGTTTTATTCTCGTTCATCTTTGTGGTAAGTAACAGGAAACAATTCTTGCACATGGAGCAATTTCCACAATTATGTGTATCTGAATTTTTCTTTTAAAATAATTCATATTTCTTTTTATGTAAAGCAGTTACTTTAAGCAGTTACTTATTATAATATAAGGTCAAAAAATTAATTTTTACAATATTTATACAGACATTAATATGTATCTAATAAGAATAATTAATAAGAATAATTAATAAGAATATCTTTTTACAGATGGACATTATTATCGCAGAATTTACAGCAGATGATTGCAAATTGTTAGGATTTAATAAAGCTAATGTGCTTTGCTCAACTTGCAAACGCTTCAGCGATCCGGAATTAGCAAAAATTCTGTATGTTTGAAAATTTCTTATTAATTTCTTTTATCAAGATTATTTAAAATAAATCATATCTTTCATTTTATTTACAGTGCTACCTGTAAGGAATGTTGTCTAAAAGATAATGACAATGATTTATCGGGATCAAAGCGTTATCCTAAGGCTGTCCTTGAAGTCTGCACATGCAAATTTGGACAATATCCACAAATACAGGGTATCTATATTACCTCCAATTATTTTTGATAACAAAAATCTAATGATCATGTATAAAATTTAATATAAATTGTATTAACTCATACATTTCTTTTCAGCTTTCATTAAAAGTGATCGACCAAAGAAATACAAGAATCTTAGCATAAAATATGTAAGAGGCTTAGATCCAATCATTAAGCTGTATGATGAGGAAAATAGAATTGAAGATATATTGGATATACATAAATGGGACACAGATTCTGTAGATGAATTTCTATCTACTCACCTTTCTAAAGATTAATACAATTAGGAAATTAATGTAATACCACATATTATCTCTACTACATTCTTAATATATTATTCATTTAATATTTGTTTAATTTATTTTAATATACATACATATATATATATTTAAAATATTTTAAATAGAATTAAAATATTATTTATTATATTTAATATATATTAAAAATATATACAATAATGCAAAAAGTAAGGTATCAATTGACATAATAGTATAGAATGTAAAATTATGATATAAATGAATAATTACACACACACACACACACACACACATACATATGCATAATTATTCATTTATATCATAATTTCATTCTATACTATTATATCAATTGATACCTTACTTTTTGCATTATCGTACATATTTTTAATATATATTAAATATAATAAATAATATTTCAACTCTGTTTAAAATATTTTAAAGATTTATTTGTAATATAATTTGTGCTACATAGATGCAAAAAAAATATTTTTTGTGAATGTAGTATGTATTATGTATATCTTATATTCTTATATAATAAGAAATACAGATCAATTGATCACTTTTTCTTATCTAAAAAGACATTTTTATATTATTATATATAAAAAAATAATACGAAAGATAATATGAAAGAAAAATTATAAAGTGGGAAATGTGCAAGTTAAAAAATAACTGTGTGCTAGAGGTTCAGAGAAAAATAATGCATATAAGAAGTAAAAAAACTATTTAATCTAGTTTACATATTGCCTTTATTGTTTACGTATGTCTTTTCCTAGCCTTTAATATTTTGAGATAGAATTTTAACATTCTGAAACAAAACTGTCGAATTCTATATCGTTTATACTTCTTGGAGATGTGCAAACAAAATTACTTGGAAAATCTATTACTATCCTCTTCTTAAAGCATATTTTTTTCTTCAGAGCCTCGTCCTTTAAAACCGACTGAAAATGTCCTTGTTTTAAATCAAAAAGTATTAAACAATATGAAATTTGATACTAATTTGTTTTAGAATTTATTAAAATTCTATCTTAAAAAATTAAGAGCTGTAAGAAAAATTAGAAGAGGAGATATACTGACTATTGACACATATTAGCATATACTAAATTTTTGGATTTTCTACACGCATGGCATTTTTTTCTGAACCTTTAGAAAATAGTTATTTTCCCTATATATGTGTAATTATAATTTTTAGTATAATTTTCAATTTTTGAATATATTAATTAAATTGTTAAATTAAATATTAGTTAAATTGTGAAAGAATAGTTAATAGTATACAATTCAATAATTCTTTTAATATTTCCATAATTTTTCTGATCTAGTAAAATTATTAATAAATTCATAAAATTTTTAAATTATTATACAATATACAGGGTGGACCAAAAGTCTGGATACGATCGAATATCTATAGAATGCATTTTAGAACAAAATGCTTTAGACAAAAGTTGTAAGGATTAAAAAGATGTATTTAACTGTAATATTCATTTGACATTCAGTGGTGTCGCCAAGATCAGGGCAAGGTCAACTTGAATTTTTTAAATGGAACCCCCTATTTTTCATTACATATTCTTGTAGCTTACCTCGAGAGCTTTCCAAAACACTGTAATAAATTATTTTTTTCTCAAGTACTTTTTGAGTTATAAGGCTTGAAGTTAATTTCTTAATTTTACATAAACTGTAAAATATTCATTTTTCGATTCTTACCTTAATACTTTTATGTACAAAATAATGAAAGGAATCAATTGGTGGGAAAAAAACACATAGTTATTTCGAAGAAAAAATGTGTAATTTGCAATTAACAATTAAATATTTTTTCTTAAAAGTAACTATGTGTTTTCTTTACACCAGTTGATTCTTCTCATTATTTTATACATAAAAGTATTAAGGTAAAATAATCGGAAAATGAATATTTTACAAGATATTTTACGGTTTATGTAAAATTAAGAAAAGATTTCGAGCCTTATAACTCAAAAAGTATTTGGAGGAAAAATAATTTATTATAGTGTTTTGGAAAGCTCTCGAGGTAAGCTATAAAAATATGCAAAGAAAAATAGGGGGTTCCCTGAATTTAAAAAATTCAAGTTGACCTTGGCGACGCCACTCAATGCCAAATAGATATTACAGTTAAATACATCTTTTTAATTCTTACAACTTTTGTCTAAAGCATTTTGTTCTAAAATGCATTTCATATGAGATATTCGACTGTATCCAGACTTTTGGTCCACCCTGTATATCGGCATGCAGCTTTAAAAAAAGCTTGAATTTCTAAGAAATAAAGGAACAACTTATTTATCTATATTCACGAGCGTAAGGAGAGTTTGGAAATTCTTATAATTCTCTGTTATATGAAAAAATGATATAGGAATTGTGTAGAAATACTCTTGTGACAATATAAAATCTAAATTTAAATATTATGTGTACTTTGATTACGTATATCATTGTATTAAACATACATTGGAATTTTGATAGTAATTCTCTCTCATTTATATTAATACAAGATTCTATTTCTTGATATCATATACACAAATACAGTTTTCTCTAAATATAATTTTAATCGCATGCAATATCCAATAATTTTCTTCGTTGATACATAATAGTGCCATATCTGAGTGACGAGTTCAAGATGTGGGAGACGAGTAATAATGCACACAGCCAGTGATATGAGATGAGCTGGGTTTTTTCGCACATGCGATTATTAGTAATGATGTATAATTTGCATAAACAGGAGTTAAGTATTAAGTACTGTGAGTGTGAAAATTTTCAAGGGCTCAGAGATTAGATACAAGTGTGTGTGTGTGTGTGTGTGTGTGTGTGTGTGTGTGTGTGTGTGTGTGTGTGTGTGTGGGGTGTGTGTGTGTGTATACATACACATATATATGTTTACATGTATAAAAAGATTATTATAATCATTCATATACATAATTTTGCAAAAGTTTTTGCAATTTAAGGAAAAATGTGTATACACAATACGTCTCTAAAGTCTCAACTTCTCGGAAAAAACGGTTTTAAAAACGAACAAATGTTCTTGACAAAAGTTTTAATAAGGGAAACAAAAATGATGAAAATGGATTTGACCTTGAGTGACCTTTTCAAGATTACATCAATGTGATTGATGTTTTCTACTTTATTATAATGTTCTAAGAACGTCTCAACAAATAAGAATATGTAATAAAAAAAGGAAAGTTCTATTTGAGAAAACATCGATCTCATTCATTTGACCTTGAAAAGACCACTCAAAGTCAAGTCCATATTTTCATATTATCCATTCCCCTCAATATCTTATAACTTTTACCTGAAACATTTTTCCATATATCTAAAACTGTTTCCGAGACTGGATCGCTTTACTTTAGAGACACCCTGTATAGTATATATGTATTTTGCTACTTTTACTATATACAGAGTGCTTCTAAAATTATATCGGAGATTTTAAGGGCGCATTCTAGGAGTTAAAATAAGAAAAAGTTCATATAAACATGGGCCCAAAAATGCTTTTCCTCCGAGTTAAGGGTCCAAAAATACTTTTCCTCTAAAGTTGAGGGCAAAAATTGTTAAAACTCATAAAAATGAAGCTTATTATTAATTATTACGCTGTGCAAAACTTTAACGTTCTATGAAAAAGTCTCCGAGAGACTTACAATACATTTTTCAATTTTTTCCCTCAACTTAGGGGGCTATAACTCGAACGAAAAGCATTTTTGGACTCATGTTTATACGAGCTTTTTTTTTTATTTTAAACCCTAGAATACGCCCTTAAAATCTCCGACATAGTTTTAGAAACACCCTGTATATTATATTTTGCAAAATTATATACGGATCAATGCTATATTTTTTTCCCCGATACAGAGGTGCTAGACCTCACTATGCATGCGCGAAAAAACGGCTTTCATAACACTGTACGTGACTAAAAATTCATACATGTACAAAAATTCTGACATCTCTCGCGCGTACCTTTTCTTTTCTGATAATCACTTTATGGATTAAAATCTTATACTATTATATATATATATATATATATATATATATATATTTATATATTTACGCTTGTAAATATAACAGTATATGTAATATTACACCAGATACGCTTCAATAGAAAACGTGTTTTATATTTTTGTATTGTTAAAACTTATCTTAACACACAAAACATATAATTGAAATTTTCTCTTCCATGAATTTTTTTTCGCACGTTTGCCCTCGTTATTATTTTATCGCCGGGATCTCCTGGCGCGCGGACCAGCACGTCCACGTACAAATCCACGACCTCTAGGCTTTATTTGAGGACTGTGATTTCGATCTATCTTCTGAATAGATTTCTCGTGATCCACGTGTCCTTTTTCATCCGCGTCGTCGACTAAATTACCCATTTCCACATCGTTGTCATTGTCTATGTCCGCCCACATTTCATCAACCGGTGTCTTTTTTTCCTGTACGTTGGCAGGATTTTCCGCGTTAATCTCTTTCATGCTTTCTTCCGCTTCGCGATTTTCTTCCTCTTCCGATTCGGCGGCGTCGGCTTCCAAAGGATCATACTTCTCCTCCCCATCTGATCTCTTTGGTGCCGCATTTGCATTATCAGCATTATTTTCCTGCAATTCTAGCGGCTTATCGTTATCTTCATTTTCGTCATGACTGAGCTTGCGACGTTTTCGATTTCCGTCGCATTCCTCCTTATCTTCAATAGTATTTTTCTCACCCTACAAACACAATATGACAATGTTCAAAATAAGCTTCTTTCATGCAGCAATTCTTATCATAAGTTGCTTACCTCAGTTTGTTCAGTTTCTTTTGATTCTGTAACTGTTGTATTCGATGTTAACAATTTTACCTCTGCTAAAAAGTTTCGATAGTGAGTGATGCTGCGTAGATGAGCATTCATATCCTCTGCCAGGAGCATAAATCTTCGACAACGCTCGCAATAAAATCCTTGAACCTCCTTGACCATAGATTTACCTGAATATAATTTTTTTATAAATATAATGCCAAGAACACACGAAATTAATTTATATATTATATTATTTAATTTATATTAATTTATATTATATTATATATTTATACAGGGTGTCCTGTATAAATATACCCACCCGTACAGCTCTTTTCTTTCAACAACTAAGCATTTTAGAGAAAAACGCTTTCGACAAAAATTGTATGGTTTTGAGGGGAACATAAGATGGTGTCATTGGTTTGACCTTGAATAGCATCGTTAATGTCAGGTCAAGGACATCTTTAATTTCTTAAATAGAACCACCTATTTTTTATTGGATATTCTTATAGCTTATCTCGAGAGCTTTCCAAAACACTATAATAAAGTATTTTTTCATCAAGTATTTTTTCAAGTTATGAGGCTTGAAATCATTTCTTAATTTTACATAAATCATAAAATATCTTGTAAAATATTCATTTTATTTCACCTTAATACTTTTATGTACAAAATAATGAGAAGGATCAATTGGTAAAGAAAACACATAATTGTTTTGAAAAGAAAAAATAGAAAAAATAGAAAAGAAAAAATATGTAATTTGCAATTAACAATTCCATATTTCTTCTTAAAAACAATTGTATGTTTTCTTTACACCAATTGATTCCTTTCATTATTTTGTACATAAAAGTATTAAGGTAAGATAATCGAGAAATGAATATTTTACAAGATATTTTATGGTTTATGTAAAATTAAGAAATGATTTCAAGTCTCATAACTCGAAAAATACTTAAAAATACTTTATTATAGTGTTTTGGAAAGCTTTCGAGATAAGCTATAAGAATATGCAATAAAAATAAGTAGTTCCATTTAAGAAATTAAAGGTGTCCTTGACCTGACCTTAACGATGCCATTCAAGGTCAAACCAATGACACCATCTTATGTTCCCCTCAAAACCATATAATTTTTGTCCAAAACGTTTTTCTCTAAAATGCTTAGTTTTTGAAAGAAAAGGGGTGTACGGATGGTCTAGGACACCCTGTATATTAATATTACAATTTTTTATAATCCGTACCAATAAAGATCTGATTCTGACGACAATATTTATACGACGGCACTTTAAATTTCTTTTCATTTATATTTTCAATAATATCTGTAATATATTCTTGTTCTCCTGAATCCTCTTCTTTTTCATTCTTTGTGTCATGGCAAACATCTTTCTCTTCATCCTCTGCAGTGCGAACTTCAGCTTCTCCTTTCGCTAGTTTTTCTACAAAAAAAATTTTAATAATTAATATTTTTTTTAAATTAACTAAAGTTAACTTTTCCTTTTCTTCATTACCTTTTTTCTTATTTTTTCGTTGTTCCTCGCATTGAACGGCATTTTTCATATGAGCAGGTGTTAAACAATGTTCGTCATATTCTATACGAGATGGGAATTCCTTTAGACAAGGAAAGCATCGAGGATGCAAGAATGTTTTCAGTTGCTGATGCTTCTCACTTTTTCTATGTGTAGATAAAGTTCCATAAAAGTTCAAATCACACATTGTACAATATTCTCTCACATTGAAATCCACAGAGACCTGTAATTAAAACATTATGTATACATATATTAAAAAATATATTGTTTACTATCCAAAATTTATGTTCAACTTTCTTAGGAAATATGATTTTCATACTTTCTTGCCACGTCGTTTCGAGTTGTTCAAGCTAAGTTCGCGCTGTTCCTCGGCGACTCGCAACTCGTGTCTCATCAGATCGACCTTTAATTTATATGATTCGTCCAATTTTTCCATCATCAATTGATGCGCACGTCCGCGTAGATGATTTTCAAAAGACTGTATGAAAAAGTACAATAATTATAGGAAGAAAGTAAATGATTATACAAGGTGAGCCATTTTAAGTTACCCATCCCATTAACTTTTTTATTTTGGAATGTACAACAAAATGTTTCAAATAAAAGTTGCTTGACTTCGAGGGGGACAGAAGATGGTGGTAAAAATTTGACCTTGGATAGTTATTTTAAAGGTCACCTTCAATTTCTTAAATGGAAACTACTATTTTTCATTGCATATTCTTGTAACTCATCTGGAGAGCTTTCCAAAACACCATAATTAAATACCTTTTCAATACCTGTTAAGTATTTTTTGAGTTATGAGGGTTGAAATCATTTCTTAATTTTACATAAATCATAAAATATCTAGTAAAATATTCATTTTTCGATTATCTTATCTTAATGCTTTTATGTACAAAATAATGAGAAGGATCAATTGGTACAAAGAAAACACATAATTGTTTCGAAGAAAAAATTTGTAATTTGCAATTAACAATTCCATTTTTTCTTAAAAACAACTGTATGTTTTCTTTACACCAATTGATTCCTCTCATTATTTTGTACATAAAAGCATTAAGGTAAGATAATCGAAAAATGAAAATTTTACTAGATATTTTATGATTTATGTAAAATTAAGAAATGATTTCAACCCTCATAAATCAAAAAGTAGTTGAGGGAAAAATACTTTATTATAGTGTTTTGGAAAGCTCTCGAGATAAGCTACAAGAATATGCAATGAAAAATAGTAGGTTCCATTTAAGAAATTGATGGTGACCTTTATGTGACCTTCAAATGACTATCCAAAGTCAAATTTTTGCCACCATCTTCTGTCCCGCTCAAAGTTAAGCAACTTTTATTTGAAACATTTTGTTGTACATTCAAAAATAAAAAAGTTATTGAGGTGGGTAACTTAAAATGGCTCACCCTGTATAGATTTGTTAACTTTGTTCATAATAATATACATACAAATCCATCCCACATATGCTTGTTGCAAATGTGACAAAACATGTGGCTCATCGGAACTTCGGCGTAACGACTCTCAGCGTGTCTAGCCTCTGATTTCTTACCAGTCGTTTTCATGTTTTCTTTCTCGGGTTTTTCAACTGCCTCTTTCACCTCTTTTGTTGTGAAGTCTTCTATAATGACAGGGTTTTCCACCTTTTTCTCGGTATCTTCTGCTTTTTCATCTTCTGTTTTTTCAGATTTTATTTTTATAGATACTTCTCCTTTCTCATCCTTCCAATCGCGCTTTTTGCCCTCGGATTCGTCCACATCGTCACTATTTATCATTTAAATAATATACATTAATAATATACTTTAGAATAAAGCTTCTTATCCTGAAGGAATTTTGCAATTGCTCTAGTCGATCATTTTATGTTAAATCCGTTATAAAATTTTTTTATTTTGATTAGAAATTATAATATAATTGATTAATTTAACGTTCATGTGTACGAAATTTTGCTAATGAAAGTAAAAAAATATTGATTACATCAAAATATGTCAATAAATGTGTAATTCATACATTTCATTAATATAATTTAAATGTAGATGATATATTTTGTCAAATAGAATATCTGCTAAAATTCAATTTGATGAATTTATAGAAAAAAAATTATAGAACACTGCAACATTTGTTAGCATTTTGGTATATCTATTTT
Organism: Camponotus fellah; assembly: GCA_030586385.1. NCBI lineage: Eukaryota > Metazoa > Arthropoda > Insecta > Hymenoptera > Formicidae > Camponotus > Camponotus fellah. The sequence continues at coordinate 10,129 of JAPIVC010000787.1, forward strand.
GGAATATCTATTTATTTTTGGATGTAAGATATAAGGTGAATCGCGTCAATGACCAGTGTTTGCTGGTATCTAGATAAAATTATCTAGATAAAGAAGTGGATCATCTTTATCTTTAACTAGATCTTAACTAGATGAAGAAATACAAAGTATCTTTATCTTTATCTTAGATGAAAAATATATGTCATCTTATCTAAAAATTGTTTAAGATGACATTTTCATTATGCAAAAGAGTTCCAGGCAAGCTTCTAAAAATCTATTTAAAATATCTAAAAATTTTTGAGGAACTTAAAACTTAATAACTTAAAATGAGAAAAGAACGCCATCGAGTTTTTTTCATTCTGTTCATTTATTTAAATTTACTTAAATTTACTTGTACTTGTTTTACTTAAATTTGTGCAATGCATTAATGTATATTTTATAAAAATGATATATGTATTGTTACACATTATTATTATATTAATATTACACATTATTATTATATTATTAATATCTTATAAATATAAATTAATAAATAAATATTTATCATATCATTTATCTTTTTGTTATTATTTAAATATTCTTTAGGAAAAGAGAAAGAATATGATGTGTTTATGATTTTAATATCCCATTTATAATCTGCGTCACATTTTTTACAAATATTTATATATTTATATATTTATATATATTTTTACAAATATTTATATATAAACAGTGTTTGCTGGTATCTAGATAATTATCTAGATAAGATACCAGGAAACACTGTATATAAAATAAACAAAAACATCTAGATAATTATCTAGATTATCGCAATAATCATCTCATCTTTCATCTAGATTAAGTAAAAGCAAAATCTTTATCTCATCTAAGATAAATTTACGGATTTTTATCCTTATCTTTATCTAGATAATTTTGAAATTATCTACAGCAAACATTGTCAATGACATAAGATAAATGTATATAAAAAGGAAAATTTAGAAGAGAGAAATTTCTGAAATTAGTATTATATATAATATATAGCTATATCAAGAAACATATATAAATCATGTATATATGTACACACACATATATATATATATAGGCAAATAGTTTGGAGAGAGACTGAGACTTACTGAAATTTGAAGAAACTATACCAATCACAGGTAATCAGGAGCTTACCTTTTCGGAACAGGCGGTTCTGCTTTTTCGCTATCAGAAGTCTTAACATCCTGCTGTTCCTTTTTGGCAGTCTGATTTTGTTTAGAGGCAGGAATTGGTTTAGAAGATTTATCGTTGCGATGTTGGATTTGGTTTCCGTTCATACGTTGACTGCCAGACTGGGGTGCACGAGATTGTTGTGCGGATGGGCCACGCCGCCCAGCAGGGCCATCTCGGGCTCGATTGCCCATCTATTCAAGTAGTAGAGGTCAACCGACCAAAAAGTATCATGAGAAGTATCTGATGTAACTGTGATTCTTCTCAAATCGAGACACTGGTTCTAGAAACCACCCTTGAGAATTTGAGGAGGGAAAACAGTTTCTATGGTCGACAAATGGAAGCAGAACGGAGTCGGTAAAATAAACCGAAACTCTTTCTTCCATTTCATGTACCGAGTATGAAAGCAAAAAGGGGGGAAATCTGGTGGTTGAGTGCATCCCGATTTCGAATCGAGGATGTCGTTCACATTCGTGTGTATATAAGGCACGATCGCAACGATCATAGTTATAAAAGTAGATATAATTTTTCCCACTAAAAATACTTGAGCAAAATTCTCGATGGATTCTAATAAACGTGAAGACGAAGTTAAATCAAAATCAAGTAAGAAATATGCAACTTGTGTATATAAGCAGTAGTAGTTTTGAATAAAGTGCAACCACATTGATCTTAATATCATATTAGTGGACAGAAGACTTTGTTTATATAGATTGTAAAACGAGGCAACAGTCAGTTTCAAATTTGGTCCTGCAAAAGTCTCCCCAATCAACTACCATGATATAATAAATTGAGAATTATATTCTGAAAAATCAACACACGTCTTTCAACAGTGCTCTTTTAATGAAATATTTTTGTCAGCGATAGGAATCGTTCGGACAAGGCTGATCCATCAACAAGAATTAGTTATATCTTAGTGATTTCGTCGGCCACGTCTAATCGGGTGAGCGATATATCCTATTTAATCGATTGACACAGGAAGAAGAAATTTGTAATAAATTGTATGTGCAGAATAATTAAGACAATTTGTGTCCACGCAAGGAAGCAGATGAACTCAATATTGTCAATTTACAACTCCTGTTTACGATACAGAAGAAGATCGTAAGCAAGTGTTAAAAGAAGTGTCGTAAGATTATGTTTGTTTATAAAAGACTTGCGTATTGCATGAAATGGCTTACTTTGTTGTAAGGCTGAGGACGTTGATTCTTTATAGGATGCCGTGCTGGTCGATCGCTAAACCGTCCTGAAGAAAAGTTCTGTTGATTGGGATAATTTGGTCCAGGTCCAGAATAATTATTTCCAAGACTCATGAGGGATGGTACCTGCATTAATACGTAACGATAAATTAAAACAATCATAAAATCAAGTAAAATTTCAAAATATTATAAATAAATATTCACAATACCTGTGGTTGCACTTCTTGCTGACTGCGGAGAAGATTTGTGAGAAGATTACTAGCAATAGCCAGTTGTGCCTGTGGTGATGCCAGAGAGAGATTATTATTGGGTGTAGGCAAGATGCCTCTGCCAGGCATCATACCACCTTCCCAAGGATTCATTCCTCCCATACCGCCGCTACTACTCATTCCTCCACCCATATTATTTCCCATGTTGCTGTTACCCATGTTATTGCCGATTCTGTTACCACTGCCTCCGCTACCGCCCCGATTGAAATTCCCTCGATTTCCAAAGGAATCTCTTTTCACTCCTCGATTAAACGACATTGTGCTGCTTATGCTGCAGTAAATATTTTAAGATGAATAGTCATATTTTTTTTAAATTATCTATATAAAGATATATACAGAGTGGCCCAGACTTTGAGATCTTATAGAAAATTTAATTCTGAACAAAAAATTTCTCATAAACATGGATTGAAAAATGTTTCCTTAAGAAGTTATCACTCAAAAACCTCTGATGAAAAAGGAGCAAAAAGTGAAAAGAAAATGAAATAAAAAGAAAATGAAACTAAATAAATTTCTTGAAAAAAAACGATAAAAATAAAAAATAAAAATCTTTTTCTTTTATGAAAATAAAGTAATTTTTTTAACTAACTTTTATTTTATTTTCATAAAAGAAAGATTTTTATTTTTTATTTTTATCGTTTTTTTTTTTTCAAGAAATTTATTTATAGAAATTTATTTATTCAAGAAATTTAGTTTCATTTTCTTTTTATTTCATTTTCTTTTCACCTTTTTGCTGTGCCTTCATCAGCGATTTTTAAGCTATAACTTCTTAAGGAAGCATTTTTCGACCCATGTTTATAGGAAATTTTTTGTTCGGAATTAAATTTCCTATAAGATCACAAAGTCTGGCTGGAACGTTCAGGGCCAGCCTGTATATATAAGTCATTAAAGTTTTATGCAATAGTTTTACTTATTTACAACCTTGATCTGAAAATAATTCCACAACAACCAATATACATTTCTTCACTTAAATAAACCAATCGCTACTATTGAGAATTATTCTTTATTAAAAAGTGCTCTAAAATAATATTTAATGTATGAAACTAAAAATAAACTAAAAATGTTAAACTTATTCTGTGTTTATATATATATTTTTTTAATTTTGAGCCTTTTTTTCAAATTATTTTCTTTTTTTTTAATTAAAAATTTTTTAATTATCATAAAAAATGCACAAGAGCAAAACTCAAAATATCTAAAATTATAAATAAGTATGTACAATCACATTTATATAACAATGATTAATATTAATAAAACAATTATATTAATAAAACTCTTACACAAATATAAAATAAAATTCATATGAAGATAACAGAAACGATATATATGCCGGGTATTACGTACACATCCATGAAAAATTATAAACAAGAGTTTAATCTTAAAAGCTAATAATTATGCATTAATAGAAAAATATTGCAAGTATATATTGTAACTCGCACACGCACGCAACATATAATAGAATTATACTGATTTTATGCTAAATACTCAATATAAGGGCAACGTGGCGGATAACGCTTGTCTGGAGCGTCTCCAAAATTCGCGACGCCAAATCATATTTTTTAGTTTCATAAAATAATGAACGACAAGTCCGATTTATTGAAATAATATTGTTAAATATTATAGAAAAAATTTCGAGTTTTCTTACCAAGGCGATGACACTGAACACAATGAAAACCCGACGAGAATAACAACGAATGCAAATGAACGATTGCAAATGGTGGCCGATAGAGAACCTCGTATCTCGTATTTCGTTGATTACCATGAACAATGAAATAAAGAAGATAGATATGAATGTATGTAACATGTGAAAAAAATTTTTCTTTTTCAGGGATAAAAATATCACTGGTCCCTAGAAAGCGCATATTCCTATTGGATTTCGGGATATCATACTCGAATGTGAATTCATCATAAAGGTCAGGTTCTACAATAGAGTCGTAAAGTCGTAAGTCGTAAGAAATTGACCAATCACAGTTGATTATTCTCCTGAACTTCAACTGGGATTAGTCAATTTCTTACGACTTTAGACTTCATTCTACAATAGAGTCGTAAAGTCGTAAGTCGTAAAGGTCATTCTACAATAGAGTCGTAAAGTCGTAAGTCGTAAGAAATTGACCAATCACAGTTGATTATTCTCCTAAACTTCAACTGGGATTGGTCAATTTCTTACGACTTACGACTTTATGACTCTATTGTAGAATGACTAAGAAATTGACCAATTCCAGTTGAAGTTCAGGAGAATAATCAACTGTAATTGGTCAATTTCTTACGACTTACGACTTTACGACTCTATGTAGAATGACCTTTATAAAATGACTTAAAGGTCATTCTACAATAGAGTCGTAAAGCCGAAGTCGTAAAATTGACCAATCACAGTTGATTATTCTCCTGAACTTCAACTGGGATGGTTTATAGAAGGGGGAACGGGGGGGGGGGGCGCCGGGGGGGGGGGGGGGATGGGAAAAAGGGAAAAGGGGAAAAGGGGGGGGGGGGGGAAAACAAAAAAAAATTTTTCCCAGCCCCCCCCCCCCGGCCGCCGGCCCCCCCGTTGGTCAATTTCTTACGACTTACGACTTTACGACTCTATTGTAGAATGACCTTTAGGAGACATCCGACATTCAAACTTTACTAATTCTGATTGGTTGATCACCACTCTAGTACTTTCCGAGATTCCGTTTTCCGAAATTCCGACTGCCATGTGACAGCACCCTAAAAAGTGACATTTGTATGTATTGTTTATTATAACAAAAAATGTAAAGAAATTTTCTAAATTGAAAAACAATTTGAGGGTAGAATAACATTTCGTTTTCCGTAAAAATCACTCCATGGGAAGCGAGGCTATCGAAAAATTGAATTGGAAAAAAATTCTGATTGGTTGATCACCACTCTAGTACTTTTCCAAGATTCCGTTTTTCGAAATCCCGACTACCATGTGACAGCACCCTTACAGTTACGCCCTCTATAAACCAACCTTTAATCGGAATTTGATCGAAGCGACCCTTTATTATCGACAGAATTTTGTTACCTACAGCAGCATTTTACACGTTTTTTCTGGTCACGCTAACAACAGTAACATTTTCTCGTGCTACGAAGTATTACATTTCTAAAATGTATAATTATATGAGAAGATGTCTAATTGTCTCAGTAAAATTTCATAGAACATTTTTAACACAATCGGTTCACGAAAATATTTTATCACGTATGATAGATAGTCGTGTAAATATTCATTGGAGTAAACGATCCTATTGTCAAGCTACGATCCAACTGATAGACCGAACAAATATTAATATAAAAGAAAAATTACAACAGGAATTTGACGAATTTTTATCCAATCCTGAAAACAAGAAAGTTTTCGAAATATTAAAATTGGAGATTGACGTCCTGCGACACAATGCTGAAAAGGTACCTGAGAAGATCGAGCCAAGAGACTGGTTGACGTTACTAAAAACAACGACCAAGACACAAAGAAAGTAAGCATTTTTTTTTCGAAGATATCTTTATAACATTAAACATGGATGTCTTGTAATTAATAATATTTCTTTTTTCAATATTGTATAGAAAGTATCTCAGGTTTTTGTGGTTGAATGAAATGTCTACAAAAAATCAAAAGGCAAAAAAAGAATTGAAGAAAACTGAAGCGCTTGCTAAAAAAGCAGAACAAATTGAAGATACTGGTGAAATGAAATATGGACTTTCATATAATACATTATTTCTACGTATATACGAATCAACCATGAATCGCTATTATAATAGCAGAGTATTTCAGGCTATGATGTTTGAGCCAAAAATTGTATTTGATTGTGGCTATGAGGAATATATGAGTCCGCGTGAGATACATGCTTGCGCTAAACAGCTGACTCTATCATTTGCCGCCAATCGTATTCATATAAATCCTATGTCTCTTTATTTTTGTAATATGAATGAAGCAGGATCACTTTTGCGGCAGTGCAATATCATTATGCCTAATTTACTGGATGATGATTGTCCGTTAACTGTAACATCTCAATCTTATTTAGATTTATTTCCGAAAAATCAATTAATATATCTTACTCCACATTGTAAAGTAAATATGACTGAATACAATCCGGAAATGGTATATATCATTGGTGCAATAGTAGACAAGGTAAATTGATAAAATGTTATTTATACACACGCATACTTGTGTATACACATTACATATATTCTTATACAGGATGGCCGATTTATCTGAAGACATTGAAATATCTCGAAAATCAAGCCCGAGAGAAAAAAATTTTGTTTCAGACAAAAGTTGTATGATTTCGAGGGGCTTATAAGAGGGTACCATTGGTTTGACCTTGAAGAGTCATTTGAAGGTCATGCGAAGGTTACATCAATTTTTTTAAATGGAACACCCCATATATATTTTGGCATATTCTTGTAGCTCATCTTGAGAGCTTTCCAAAACATTATAATAAAGTATTTCTTCATTGAGCACTTTTCGAGTTATGAGACTTGAAATAATTTCTTAATTTTTATAAAGCATAAAATATCTAGTAAAATATTTGTTTTTCAATTATCTTACCCTAATACTTTTATGTACAAAATAATGAGAGGAATCAATTGGTGTAAAGAAAACACATAGTTGTTTCTAAGAAAAAATATGTAAGTTGCATTTAACAATTCCTTATTTTTTCTTAGAAACAACTATGTGTTTTCTTTACACCAATTGATTCCTCTCATTATTTTGTACATAAAAGTATTAAGATAAGATAATTGAAAAACAAATATTTTACTAGATATTTTATGATTTATGTAAAATTAAGAAATTATTTCAAGTCTCATAACTCGAAAAGTGCTCGATGAAGAAATACTTTATTATAATGTTTTGGAAAGTTCTCAAGATGAGCTACAAGAATATGCCAAAATATAGGGTGTTCCATTTAAAAAAATTGAAGTAACCTTCGCATGACCTTCAAATGACTCTTCAAGGTCAAACCAATGGTACCCTCTTATGGCCCCCTCGAAACCATACAACTTTTGTCTGAAACATTTTTCTCTCTCGGGCTTGGTTTTCGAGATATTTCAATGTCTTCAGATAAATCGGCCACCTTGTATATTATATTCGTATATATCAAATTAATTTTTTATTTATTTAGCAAAATCAACAACCTTTATCTTTGGCAAAAGCTAAAAAAGAAGGTATACAGATGGCCAAGTTGCCTTTGGAAAATTATCTTCCTTGGGGTACTAGTTCAGGAAAGAGTTTAACGATCAATCAAATGATGGATATATTATTGCAGTTAAGACATACAAAAGATTGGAAAGAAGCATTACAGTATGTACCAACTAGGAAATTGAAAGCTGCCAGAGAACATATGTTACAATTAAAATTGAGGAGAGTTTTACACAAGAAAGAAGCAAAAACTGACAGATCTGAAAGAACTGAAGGAAATATTTTAAATTCAGATTCTCTCTCTGAGAAGCAAACAGATTTTACATTTGCCAGTAGAAAGGCCAATAAACTGATACATAATAAATAAAAATTAGTAAATTAATAATAAATAAATAATTATTTCTTAATTATTTTCATTATATTGTTCCTTTACCAAAATTGACATTAAGTTTAGGACTGCAATATATTATATATTTGATGTAAATTTTTTGAATTTGTGTATATATCTAAACAAATGGATAAAAAAAACTTACTGTATATATATATATAACAATGTTTATGTGTATATATATATATATATATGTGTGTGTGTGTGTGTGTGTGTATAACTTTTTTTTTAATTTACATTTTTAAATGTATAAACTCACGAATGATTCGTATTATAAAATATCTCTTTTTCTGTCTTAGCTTATCCTTAAATATAGACATTAAATCTTTTAAATTTTAATATCTTTATATACTTGATAAGAAATAAATAATGGTGATATATTCTATTTACCTATTCCTATTAAACACTTAACTTTGTTAATAAAAAAGTAAAAGTTTTAAATCAAGAACAAATTTGCACAGAAAAATTAATCATGCATATGTATAAAGGATACAATAATGTCATATTTTTTTGTCATATTATTTTATTTGATATGTAATTGATTTTCCTATATAATGCAATATACAAGAGTATGCAAATTCATCTGCATCATATATAGAAAATAGAAATAAAAAATTAAGAAGAAATAAAAATTAAAAAGAAATTAAGAAATAAGAATTAAAAAATACGTCACGTAGAAAAAAATAATAAGAAATATGAGTAAAAATTTTCTGTGTCTATAATCTGGATACTCTTTCATACCATCAGATATCATGTGAAACGATGCCATTTTATTTCCATTGTTTGACAGAAAATTTCAGATGGCGTTATCAACGTTCGTGAAATTACACTCACGGGGTTTTCGAACTCAACCTCACCACTTATTTCAACAGTTATTTTGATGCAAAAATTATACAAATCATAGAAAAATATTAAAATATGGCGAAGGGAGGAAAAAGCAGTCAAGGTGGATTTCAGCCGGTAAAATAATAATATGAAATATTAAGAGGAAAAAAATCAAATATACAAAATTGCTATCAAATTTTTCATATATTTATGATCTAATTTATTTTGTGTGGCGTTGTAGGATTCCGATGTTCATATTACTTATGAAGAGCAACAAAAAATTAATAAATTTGCAAGACAAAATGCAAAGTTGGAGGACTATAAAGAAGAGCTTAAAATTAAGCAGGTGATTTGATTGAAAGAATTAAAAAATTAAATTAATTCTTTGATTACACTGTTAATCATGCCTTATTTGGTCATACAAGATTTTAGATTAAATTCTGTACATAAAAGTATATATATATATATATATATATATATATATATATTAAACAATAATTATTTCCAATTTTTAGAATGAATTGAAAAACTTGGAAGATGCTTCTGACGAATTGACTCTTATGGATGATGATGTAAAAATACCATATTATATTGGAGAAGTATTTGTTTATCAATGTCTCGAAAAGACACAGGTAATTATATATGTTATATAAAAGTACAAATTATAATTCTATACAGGGTGTTTCTAAAACTTTGTCGGAGATTTTAAGGGCGTATTTTAAGGATTAAAATAAGAAAAAGAGCTCATAAATATGAGTCCAAAAATGCTTTTCCTTCGAGTTATGGCCTTCTAAAGTTGAGGGAAACAATCGAAAAATGTATTTTAACTCTCAGAGACTTTTTCATAGAACGTTAAAGTTTTGCACAATGTAATAATTAATAATGAGCTTCATTTTTATGTGATTTTGACAATTTTTTCCCTCAATTTTAGAGGACTATAACTCGGAAGAAAAGTATTTTAAGACTCATTTTTTTATTTTTTCTTATTTTTCCTTAGAATACGCCCTTAAAATCTCCGACGTAGTTTTAGAAACACTTTGTATATCTGTGATAAGAAAAGTGTTAAATATTTTATTTAAATTTCTTAAAAACTATACAACTTTTTATAACACTTTTTTGGTTTGATGTATTGTTATCTTTTTTTCTTATTCTTATGTTACAATTATTATTGATAATCAATATTATTCAATATCAATATTAATATTAATAGTAATTTTTTTATTCTTAGAATTGTTTGGAAGATGCTAAGAATAAGAAAAAATCAGAAATTGCAAATTTGGAAAGCAAATGTACAGAGTTGAAGACTATCATGAGCGAATTGAAAACACAATTATATGCAAAGTTTGGTAGCCGTATAAATTTGGAATCAGAAGAATCTGATTAATCTTTTCAGTAATGAATTTATTATTATATATTTAATATAATATTAAAGAAATTATCCACATTGTAATATTATCATTTGCCATTGCAATTTCTATTAAAATTATTGATAAATAAATAAAGTTTAAGTTACATATTGTTGTTACATTATCTAAATATCTATGATGCAATTCCTCCTAAGAAATATCCTATTTCTGAATAAAATTTATTAGTGAATATCTTCTAAATAAATGTTTTTGAAATATACAGCAAATATACAAATGTTATATATAAATATTTGTGCATGCATATATACATATATTGCAATTGATATACATACAATTTATAAAATATATATATAAAAAATAGTTCTAATTATGTACACATATATATATATATATATATATAAAATAACATATATTTTTAAATTAGTTAAATATATATTTTTTATATATTATTAGAACTATTATATATATATATATATATATATATATATAAAATAATAGTTCTAATAATATATAAAAAATATATGTTATTTTATAAAATATATGTTATTATTATTATGATAAAGAAGAGCTTAGAGCAAAATTTTACATTAACATATTCATAAGTGCAAATAGTGCAAATATAATAGTGCAAATATAATGCAATATGATAGATCTTTTTAATTTAGCGTCTATGATTCTTTTTTAATTGATATATTTTAACATTATAATACTTGCATTATTTAATACTAATAGATTTTACAGGATTTCAAATCTGGTTAATAATAAGACTAATCAGCATAATTAAAGTTGATTAACTAAAATTGTCAGTGAGGCTGCAGATTAAGTAATGGAAGCTAAATATTGCATAGGATGGAACTAAAGTTTGGATATTTGCCAAATTGCTCTTATTAGCAGTACAAACTTGATCGAAAATGTATTGGATGAAATTTTTTACTTTATTTTATATTTGACAAATAAATTGTTTAGAAGTTTTTTTATAATAAATTAAGTATTGTGCATTATCTGAAAGATTATTAATCATGCACAATATTGCAATAATCACAAGTTTAATTGTATGATAATATTATGCTGATTACATAAAAACACATGATATTACAAATATTTTATTATATATTTAATAAGAAAATAAGTAAAAAAATATTTTATACTTGTTTTAATACTTTGTGTTTCCTTATTAATATTATTTTCTTACATATATTAATAATTGCATCAAAATGTATGTTTAAAATTGTAAAATTGTAAAATTATAATTTATAATTTAATTATTCAGTAATATATATTTATACATTTTTTTCTATTAAACTCTATTTAAATTAAATCAAATGCATATAAGGAAGAAAGCAGAATAATAATCACAGATAATAATATATGGCAGTAGTGCATTTTTATATAAAAACTTCTTAATTATCTTATTTTTAGTCAGTTGTTCATGAATGTACAATGAATACTCGAATTATTCCTGCACAGCATAGTCTTTTTTTGTCGTCTGGCTTGAGGTAAATTTAGTTTCACCTACCAGCTTCAATGCTCTCGGTACATATTCTATCTAATGGTTGTCATTTGGTTGTTGTCTAAGGATAGCTCTAAACGTGTTGTGGTTTATATAAAATAATTATTCTAATATTCATATATACATATATTTATATATATTAAATTTTTTATATGTATATTTTACATATAAAAGATTAATATTTATACATATAATAATTTTAACATATTATAAATATAAAAATAATTTAAAATTTCAGTGGTAAGTATATATATACGCATATAAACAAGTCTGAGGCATTATAAGTAAAAATCTAAATAAGTTTTTACAAAATATACTGAAGAGACTTTTTATTAAATATATACATATATTTATTAAAATGCATGTAAATTGTAAATCTAAAATACAAAAAAAAAAGAGAAAATATGAAAAAAAGTATGTCTTATTGATTTTTAGTATTATGTATATCTCTGTAATATTTTTTAAGTATAATGATATCTTTTAAGGATTACATATAGATAATGGAGATAGCAAAGGAACTTGTATTAATCCTCCAGCAAAATAATAAATCTCATGTTGGATATGGATTACAAAAAGAATGTGAAGCTCTTGTAGGACACATCCTTCAAAATATGATCAGATCACAAATGCCTTCTTTGCATGCTGTAATGAAAAATGAAGAGGATTCTATTAGATATAGGGAACAAGGTATTTATATTTTTTTCTAGATATACAGGGTGTCCTAGACCACCCGTACACCCCTTTTTTTCAAAAACTAAGCATTTTAGAGAAAAACGTTTTCGACAAAAATTGTATGATTTTGAGGGGAACATAAGATAGTGTCATTGGTTTGACCTTGGATGGCATCGTTAAGGTCAGGTCAAGGATACCTTTAATTTCTTAAATGGAACCACCTATTTTTTATTGCATATTCTTATAACTTATCTCGAGAGTTTTCTGAAACACTATAATAAAGTATTTTTTCATCAAGTACATTTCGAGTTATGAGGCTTGAAATCATTTTTTATTTTACATAAACCGTAAAATATCTTGTAAAATATTCATTTTTCGATTATTTTACCTTAATATTTTATGTACAAAATAATGAGAAGAATCAATTGGTGTATAGAAAACACATAATTGTTTCGAAGAAAAAATATGTAATTTGCAATTAACAATTCCATATTTTTCTTAAAAACAATTGCAATAAAAAATAGGTGGTTCCATTTAAGAAATTAAAGGTGTCCTTGACCTGATCTTAAAGATGCCATCTAAACCAATGACCATCTTATGTTCCCTTTAAAACCATACAATTTTTGTCGAAAACGTTTTTCTCTAAAATGCTTAGTTTTTGAAAGAAAAGGGGTGTACGGGTGGTCTAGGACATCCTGTATAATATATAATAATATGTATGTATAATATAATTACTATTTTTTAACTCCAAAACACATCAGGTAATCAATATTTTGTAATGGGCGATGATTTGGAAGCTATAGAATGTTATACCCTAAGTTTAGCATATGCTAACAATAATGAACTTATGGCTTATGCACATGCAAATCGATCTGCTGCTTTATACAGGAAAAAATTGTATAAAGAATGTCTGATAGATATTGATGCAGCTTTACATCATGGATATCCAAAAGAGAAGCAGAAGAATTTGAAGGAAAGAGGAGATAAAGCAATAATTGAAATAAAAAAGTTGTTGCAAATAGATTCAGAGGGTATCAATATAGATCAAAATGATATGGATAAAGCCTACCTACATGATGAAAGTATCAAAAAGTCTGATATGAAACCAACAGAAAACGTTGAATATATTGAGAATAAAACAACAATAAAGAAAGATCAATGGATTGATGTTTCCAAAAAACAAAATGCAATGGTCGAGGAAAATTACCTCTATTATACAACAAAGATCTTGCCACAGAAACCGAGATATTTACAGAAGGATGATTTTTCCAAGTTAACGTATGGTCCAAGTCAGGAAGTCCCTGCCATCAGTGATGGTGTGACAATATCTTTCTCTGAAAGATATGGTAGACATTACATAGCAACACGGGAATTTCAACCTGGTGATATAATCAGCATAGAGGATCCTTATGCACATGTAATCTATGAAGAACGGTGAGAAATAAACTTGCGCGGCATACTTATTTTTTTACTTATTGTAAGAATATTATACAGGGTATATAAAAAGTACCTGGATAGTGAAATATCTCGAAAACTAAGCATTTCAGAAAAAAATATTTTAGATAAAGATTGTAGGATTTCAAAAAATCTATTTACTGACGCTATGAGTTTAACTTTGGGTAGCGTCGCCAAGGTCAGAGCAAGATCACCTAGAATTTTTTAAATGGGATCCCCTATTTCTTATTGCATATTCTTGTAGCTTATCTCGAGAGCTTTCCAAAACACTATAATTAAGTTAGTTTTCATTAAGTACTTTCCGAGTTATGAGGCTTGAAATCATTTCTTAATTTTACTTCTTAATTTTATTTCTTAATTTTATAAACTGTAAAATATCTTGTAAAATATTCATTTTTCGATTACTTTACTTTAATACTTTTATGTACAAAATAATGAAAGGAATCAATTGGTGTAAAGAAAACACATAGTTGTTTTGAAGAAAAAATATGTAAGTTGCAATTATATATTTTTTCTTCGAAACAACTATATGTTTCCTTTACACTGCCTCTCATTATTTTATATATAAAAGTATTAAGGTAAAGTAATCGAAAAATAAATATTTTACAAGATATTTTACGGTTTATGTAAAATTATGTAAAATTAAAAAATAATTTCAAGCCTCATAACTCGGAAAGTACTTAATGAAAATTAATTTAATTATAATGTTTTGAAAAGGTCTGAAAAAGGGCTACAAGAATATGCAATAAAAAATAGGGAGTCTCATTTAAAAAATTCTAGGTGATCTTGGCTGACCTTTGCAACGCCACCCAAGGTTAAACTCATAGCGCCAGTAAATAGATCTTTTGAAATCCTACAACTTTTATCTGAAACTTTTTTTTTGAAATGCTTAGTTTTCGAGATATTTCACTGTACCGATACTTTTTATGCACCCTGTATATACATACTTATATTAATACATATAAATATACATGTATTTTCGTATCTTCATTACTTGTTATAGATATTATACGCATTGTCACTATTGTCTATCGAAAAGCTACAATTTAATACCATGTGCAAAATGTCCAATAGCTCAATATTGTTCTGAAAAGTGTAGAAAACTGGGATGGGAGGCGTGCCATAAAACAGAATGTCCAATTTTAAAATTATTAACCAATTTGCTCAATGTTGATAAAGATAAAATAAGAATGATTTCAAAGATTATACGATTGTTGATTGTAGTAACAGAAAATGGAATTAAAATTAAAGAATTGGAGGAGGATATGAAAATCGCGGAATCTAATCCAGGTACATGTCTGTAATATAAAAATTATTAGTATATGTGTAATTGAATCGTTATAATGGATCTTTAATTTTTTTTTATTTTAGATAATAGAACAGCAGGATTTACAGATACTGCAATATTAGACAGTTTTAGCGCACGATCTGCATTGAGTCTGGCAACTAATATGACTACAAGACCGTTAATCGGAATTAGCGCATTTGCTTGTATTTCAGCTCTCGCGGTAATTCTTTTAGCTACGCAGACGAAATTTTTCTCTAAGAAATACGAGATCGATGACTTGAAGGATATCAGCGAGTTTTCCGAACTTAAATTCTGTGCCAGTATAATGTTTCGTGCCTGTGTAATAATGTCTTCTAATTGCTTTTCAGTAAGTGATATATTTTAATAATTATATTCTAACATACACATATTGGGAGTTTCCCAAAAAGAGACACAGAAAACACAGTGTAACACTGTGTTTTACACAAAGTGTTTCAATTATGATACAGTGTCATACTGCTTGACATAAAAACTAAATCCAAATGTGTTAATCTTCTACTATCAAATATTACAATATTTACAAAAATATATTTGAAATAAGCTTAATTTTATTATAAGTGTAAATTATTAGAATTTAATTTTATAAGTGTAGATTATTAGAATTCTTCTTTATTTTTTATTATTGTAATGACGATATATTTTATACAGGGTGGACCAATAACTCTGTCCACCTGGAATATCTCCGTTATTTTTAGAGATACAAAAATTTTGTACTTATAAAAGTTGTATGGTACCAAGAGGGCCGTAATATGCTACTAATAATTTTTTTGTAGGTGGAGGCGCTTCAGAGATTTAATTGTTAATTGCAAATTACATATTTTTTCTGCGAAACAATTATGTATTTTCTTTACACCAATTGATTACTTTCATTATTTTGTACATAAAAGTATTACGGTAAAATAATCGAAAAATGAATATTTTACGGTTTATGTAAAATTAAGAAATTATTTCAAGCCTCATAACTCGAAAAGTACTTAATAGAAACTAACTTCATTATATTTTTTGAAATAGCTCTCGAGGCAAGCTACAAGAATATGTAATAAAAAATAGAGGGTTCCATTTAAAAAAATGGAGATGACCTTGAAATCTCTGAAGCGCCTTCATCTACAAAAAAATTATTAATAGCATATTACGATCCTCTTGGTACCGTACAACTTTTATAAGTACAACATTTTTGTATCTCTAAAAATAACGGAGATATTTCAGGTGGACAGAGTTATTGGTCCCTATATACATATATTCTTTTTAAATGCTTTTTTTATTTTATTGAAAAAAATATGTATAAGTATTCGGGACAACAATACAGCAATACTTGTAATATTGATTATTGGCAACAGTGAAGATAAAGAATATAATGCATTCTGATAATATTTTCAGAAATTAATTCAACCATTCCAACAAAAATTTTATACAGTGTAATTTAGTATATTGTAGCTGAAAGTGTAATTTAGTATATTGTAGCTGAAAAACATCCATTTATACCTCATATACAATATTAAGTTGTCAAAGCCACATGTTTTTTTTATATTTCAGGGTGGCCCCGAACATTCAGTCAGAATTTGAGATCTTATAGGAAATTTAATTCTGAACAAAAAATTTTGTATAAACATGGGTCGAAAAATGCTTCCTTAAGAAGTTATCGTTCAAAAATCTCTGATGAAGAAAGAGCAAAAGGTGAAAAGAAAATGAAACTAAATAAATTTCTTGAAAAAAAAAAAACGATAAAAATAAAAAATAAAAATCTTTTTCTTTTATGAAAATAAAATATTTTTTTTAACTAACTTTTATTTTATTTTCATAAAAGAAAAAAAAATTTATTTTTTATTTTTATCATTTTTTTCAAGAAATTTATTTAGTTTCGTTCTCTTTTTATTTAATTTTCTTTTCATCTTTTGCTCTTCCTTCATCAGAGGTTTTTGAGTGATAACTTCTTAAGGAAGCATTTTTCGATATTTCCATATTTATAGGAAATTTTTTTGTTCAGAATTAAATTTCCTATAAGATCTCAAAGACTGGCTGGAACGTTCGGGATCATCCTGTATATCCTCTTTTTATGTAAGAATATATCTATATTACTTGTTAATGTGTTATTTCTTTTGTAGATACAACAAGAACCAGGAATGGTATCAGGTTCAGGTTTGTATATAGCTCACAGTTTATACAATCACTCTTGTGCACCAAATACGTTTCGACATTTCGAAGAACTCACAATGATTACGCGTGCTTTGACACCAATACGTGTCGGAGATCAGATATTCACGAGTTATGGTGGTGTGTATGCACACATGCCTCGATTCGAGAGAAAGCAGAAAATATTACAGGATTATTTCCTCGATTGTGATTGTCCAGCATGTGAGAACGATTGGCCAATGTATAATGAGGTTTTACATAATCATATTGGATCTATTTCCAAAAATAAGCAACTTGTGGAAAAGTTGAAGCCTTTCAAGGAAAGATTGCTCGCGAATATGTATGATATCGAGGCGGTAAAAGCAGTTTTAGATATATTATAT
>JAPIVC010000788.1:0-27873 GCA_030586385.1 Camponotus fellah
AATTTGTCGTCAAAGCCTTTGAATACAATTTTGTCGGCAGACCGTTTAAAATATTGGGTTAAACCCGTCGGAAAATAATTGTACTTGCGAAATAGTAGGATATTGGCGTAATAAAATAAATAACGGATAAATGTATAAATGTAAGTAGCCGAATAAGATAGAATTGTACTCACCTGTGATTGTAACTTATCTGTGATATGTAAATGTATTATTTTGTAAACTTTATAACACAACACGTGCCATTTTAAAATGTAAAAATGGCGTGCGCGCAATGCACTTCGGGACGAAGTGGTTGCAGGATGGCCGAGCTGTAAGATGGCGCCATGCGTCCGGGCCACGCGGGCCTCGGAGTAGACGAAATCACGTGCGCGCCAAGCGCCGGCGCCAGCGGTCCGGAAGTAAGGAAAATTCGGGATCCTTCGAAAAGGATCGATAGCCGGATCGATATCCGGAAAAGACGGATGGACCGAAGAAATCGAGGCGAGTCGTGGGTCGGCGCGAGTCGAGTCTAGTCGCCACGGAGATCAAGTCGAGTCGTCGGAACAGAAAGTCGTGTCGTGTCGAAGTCATAGTCGAGTCGTACGGTAGAATATCGTCAAGTGTTTCATTTTGTTGTACATTTAAATATACGTTTTGTTAATTAAACAGATACAGTGTCTTTATTCGATTAAAATATATATACTTCCTCGTTTTCTTTTGCATTCCTTACAATATGTTCACGAAAACTTGGAGATTTTAAAAAATTTAAAAATGAAGTAGAACAGACAAGAAAACTAGAGGTTTATAAGAATAATTATTGGCCACTAACAAAAAATAGAGATAAACTTAGATATAGGTAAGAGAAAGAAACGTGATTCTTGGAGCGATCCTGAGTTACTTCTAAATTTTAAAAATAAATATAATCTTAGAGAAGACTATAAAGTCATTTACATAGATGGATCAAAGCAAGATGACAAAAAAGCGTAGAAATAGGTTTAGCAATAGAAGATAGTGATATAGTGTATAAGTATTAATAATAAATGTTCCATATTTAGTGTAGAAATAATCGCTATTGAAAAGGCTCTAGATTTTGTTCAGGACAATAACTTTAAGACTGATGTCGTGATACTTACGAATTTTTTAAATTCTTGTAAAGCGTTAATGAATAATTCTATAAATGTATATAAATGTAAATATATTACTAGAATAAAAGAAAGTCTTTGATCTATCAAAAGAAAAAATGAGACTAATAATTATTGTAAAAACCAGATTAGCATAGGATGTATTTGAAGTCACTCAGGAATTCAAGGAAATGAACTTGTAGATAAAGAAGCGACAAATGAAGACGTTAACGATAAAATTAAGATTCCGATAAATGATTGGAAAATTATTTTTAAAAAGGAAATGTATAATAAGCCTAGAGAGAAATTAGAAAAAGAAGATACTTACAAAGGTGTAAAATATTTTAACACTTTACAATATCGATAGCCTGATTCAACAATCTGGATGAACCAGGAGGATTGGTTTTTGATTAATAGATTAAGAGCTAATCATTACAATTTAAATGAATCATTAGCGAGAAAAAAGTATATAGATAGTCCAAGATACGATTGTGGAGCAAAAGATTCAAGATATTCATATTGCTTCTATTTGTGTTAAGTACGATGAAGTGAAGTTAAAAATAAGTTTCATCAGCAATTAGAACAAACAGCGGTTCCATATCGTCATAATATAGATAAATGGCTTAAGGAAATTAATTTGAAATCATAGATTAAGAACTCTGTGGACTTCCTTAAAGAAATAGGTAAAATTATCTAAAAAAATATTTAGATAACTATTTATAAAAATTGACCAAAGGAATATTGATTCTATGTACAGGAGGTGTCCAAAAACCTAATAAGACAGGATCGGTTGACAGCACGTTAAACATTTCAATAAAAAAAAAAATTTGAAACTTTATAGTTTTTATATAAATTTATGATTTTTTGTTTCTATTCCATCTTTTATTTCCATATTATAATTTAATATATGATGAAATGATTGCAATGAGAGATTAGGAGCTTTTTAAAAGATAGAGAACATAGAAAAATATTTATATTCTATATCTTCTTTTTAAAAATGTTTTTTAGCCTTTATTGATGTTTTTAAAATGTCTAACCTGTAAAAAAATATATTTACATCCAAAACATTAGTTTTTTTAATAATTTTTTTAAAGACTAATCTTTTTGTATCAACATATTGTATATGGCTATCAAGTTTATAGATTATATATATATATATATATGTATAAAGAGAGAAAGAGAGAAAAGTGTAATAATATATCAGATATACATAATTATATATGATTTATAATTATGTATTATTTATATGACTGTAATATTGGTACATTAACACTCAATTCATAGCAAATAATCTTCAAGAAACATTTACATTTTCATTATCTATTTTGATACGCATATTACAATGACATTGTATGACAATACCATATGATTGCACTTTATGTTGAGAAAGATGATAGGAAATCAGTTACTACTTTTTTCAGTTTTGCATCTGATGCTTCACTAATTATGTTTTCTTTTGCAATAATAGCAAGAAGATCTTGTTGAGTAGATCTAGAAAAAAATATGTGCATCAAAAATATATATATATGCATTAAATACATTAGATATTACATTACGATACCTGATGTGTGCAAGAAATTCTTTTTCAAAAGCAGTAATCTTTGTAGGATCCATCTTATCGAGATAACCACGCACACCGCAATATATGACAGCTACCTGTTCTTCAATAGCCATAGGTACTGAAAAGATTTTATATATATAATATATACATTTTAAAATTTTAAACCTGTTTATTTTACGATTATTTTTTGCGAAAAATGTCAATAGACATCAATTTTATTTTCGAAGGGGATATTTAAGTACATTAATGAAATTTTTTCATCCCCTTCGTCGGAGTAGCTACTCCTTCAAAAATCTTAAATAGCTATAGGGGTTAAGTGATATATCATTTTAAAGATCTTTTGATTTTCTGTACAACTCTTTTTTCTTTTTTTTAGATAAGTGAATAATTTTCAAGGAATCGATCGGACTTGGAAATTTTAAGCATCAAAAATGTTTACATACAAAGATACATTTTAGAGTAGAATTTATTTATTAGTTATTTATTATATATAACAAATGTTCAAAAAGTTCTCTATTGTTTTCTAAACAATTCTCGATTTGTTATAATAAATGACTAATAAAAAAATTCAACTCTAAAATGTATCTTTGTATGTAAAACATTTTTAACACTTAAAACTTCCAAGTACGATTTATCGAAAAATTCTATTCACTTAAATAAAAAAAAGAAAGAGTTATATAGAAAATCAAAAGACTTTTAAAATGATGTACCACCTGGAGTCTTATTGTCATTTAAGATTTTTGAAGGGGTAGCTACCCCGATGAAGAAGTGCAAAAATTTCGTTATATTTAATTCTTGAAAACAAAATTGATCTTTTGGCATTTTTCATAAAAAATAATTAATCGTGAAATATACAGGTGGAAAGTTTTAAAATGAATATCATACACACACACGCGCACACACACCACACACATACATACACACACACACACACACACACACACACACACACACACACACACACACACATACACAGGATGTTGTAGAACTATCACATCAAGCGTTTATTTTGAAAAATATTTATTTTCTTCAAAAATGTTTTATATAAAAGTTGTAGATTTTTAAGTGACGCACATTAGATACTAATATTAGAATGACTTTGAATAGTGTTGGTCATATAAAGATCACCTTAAAATTTTTCAATGAAACCCTTTACTTTTCTTACATATTTTTATAGCTTATCTCAAGAGCTTTCCAAAACACTATAATAAAGTATTTGTTTATTAAGTATTTTTCGAGTTATGAAGATTGAAATAATTTCTTAATTTTACATAAACTATAAAGTATACAATATTTGGAAAAATATTCATTTTTTATTATCTTACTTGTGTGAATATTTTATGCTCAAAATAATAAGAGATATCAATTGATATAAAAAAACAATTATTTTTAACAAAAAATGTGTAATTTGCAATTGATAGTTATATATTTTTTCTTAAAAACTGTGTTTTTCAGATAAGATAATCGAAAAATATATATTTTACGAGATATTTTATAATTTATATAAAATTAAAGAATTATTTCAAACTTCGTAACTCTGAAAGTACTTATAAAAAAATATTTTATTATAGTGTTTCGGAAAATTCTCGAGATAAACTATAAGAATATGTAATAAAAAAATAAGAAATCATTCAAAAAATAAGAATCATTAAAAATTTTTAAAGTGATCTTTAGGTGACCTTGACAACATTATTCAAAGTCATCTTAATATTAGTATGTAAAGAGTCGTCTACAATGGCCATAGCATAAGGTTGTAAAGTTGTAAGCGAAATCCATTTGAACCAAATCCATTTCCTACGGCTACTATGTAAGTTCTACGACGGACGCGCAATCAGAATTAAGAACGCAGAATTCTTCCGTGACTACGTATGCGCGATCGCCGTAGAACGCACGAAATCCGTAGGAAATGGATTTGGGTCATTTCGCTTACAACCTTACAATCTTATGCTATGGCCATTATGCGTCACTTAAAACTCTACAACTTTTATATAAAATCTTTCAAAAATCTTATCTTTCAAAAAATGAGTTTATTTTTCAAAATAAATGCTTGATACGATCGCTCTGCAATGCCCTGTATATTGTTGTACATATCTAATTATATACAGGGTGTATCAGACCACCCGTGCCAGCTGAATATCTCAAAAAACGAGAACGGCAGACAAAAATATTTCCTATAAAAGTTGTAGGATTTCGAGTAACGCATTATAGTAGTAATATTAGTATGACCTTGAATAGCGTTGTCAAAGTCACGTAAAGATCACCTTCAATTTCTTAAATGGAACCCCCCATTTTTCATTGCATATTCTTATAGCTTACTTCGAGAGCTTTCCAAAACACTATAATAAATTATTTTTCCACCAAGTACTTTTCGAGTTATGAGGCTTGAAATCTGTTTCGAGTTATGAGGCTTAATTTTACATAAATCATAAAATATTTTGTAAACTATACATTTTTCGATATGTAATTTGCAATTCCATATTTTTTTCTTAAAAACAACTGAATGTTTTCATTACATCAATTGATTTCTCTCCTTATTTTGTACATAAAAGTATTAAAGTAAGATAATCAAAAAATGAATATTTTACAAGATATTTTATGATTTATATAAAATTAAGAAATGACTTCAACCCTTGTTACTCGAAACCCTACAACTTTTGTAGGAAACATTTTTGTCTGCCGTTCTCGGTTTTTGAGATATTCGGTTGGCACGGGTGGTCTGATACACCCTGTATATATAAATTATTAAAATTGTGAAAATTATTTAATGTGTTACACCTTACCATATTGTCCCTGTTTGAGAAGCTCTGTTAATCTTACACCACGGTTTAATAATTGTTGAGTCGCAGCATCCAGATCCGAACCAAATTGAGCGAAAGCTGCTACTTCGCGATATTGAGCTAATTCCAATTTCATCGAGCCAGCAACCTATGTGCAATTATAAAATATTAATGTTTTATGTAAAGGAGCCTGCACATTTTATATAAAAAAAAATAGCTTCGGTCAAATTAACTAATTAAAATATGTTAATAAATTGATACAGAATTAGGCTCTTTATGTATTTAACAACACGATACACAAGAAACGAGTGATTAAGAGCCACCGCGGATGGTAGTGCGTAAATTTTTCTTAAAGATTAATTATTCGCAAAAATTTAAACATGCACAAGGCATATGCATATATTTTACTTGGTGCATTTATCAAGATATAGATTCTCATTTTTGAGAATTCTATAAACCCCTTTTTACCCCCCTGAAGAGATGTAGACGAGAATAAAAATAATTTAGGTAGTGCTGATCAAAAGTTTTCTTAGGCAAAAAGTCTGAAAATTAAAAAAAGTAAAAGATATGATGATTTGAAGTGAGTGTGATATTGAAGTTTAAGAAACGTCCTTTTTCAATTTATATAAATTAAATTGGTGCGAAGTCCTTTATCATATTAATTTTTTAATATATTTTTATTAGTTACAATTAAATATATATTTAATATATTTTAATATATTTTTATTAGTTACAATTAAATATAAATAAAAAATATAATCATATATATAATTTTAATGAATTCTTCGATATTGTAATTGGGTATATTAAAAAATTTATATATCATACCTGTTTCATGGCCTTTGTTTGAGCAGCAGATCCAACACGTGATACAGATAGACCTACGTTGATAGCGGGTCGGATACCTTTATAAAACAATTCTGTTTCCAAGAAAATTTGACCATCGGTAATGGAAATGACATTTGTAGGAATATAAGCGGACACATCACCAGCTTGCGTTTCAATGACGGGCAAAGCTGTTAACGATCCACCACCCAAATTTTCATTCATTTTAGCTGCTCTCTCGAGCAAACGAGAATGAAGATAGAATACATCGCCAGGATAGGCTTCACGACCTGGTGGTCTTCTAAGTAACAAAGACATCTGTCGATAGGCAACAGCTTGCTTAGATAAATCATCATAAATGATTAAAGCATGTTTCCCATTGTCCCTACAAAATAATCCTTATATAAGTTCTTTTTGTAGCAATAAAATCGATATTATACGCAGAACGTACAATTATTTAGATAAAATTATCTAGATAATTATGTAGATAAAGAAATGGATCATCTTTATCTTTAACTAGCTAATTAGTAGATGATCCATTACTTTATCTACATAATTATCTAGATAATTATCTAGATAAGATACCAGCAAACACTGAGAACGTATGTATTATTCTATTAATTATATTAATATACCGAAATCTCCACAAGAACAGACCACACAGAATCTTGTTTATACTTTAACTAGGCTACCCTCTCTCCTGTTACATTCAGGTTCATGTTTTCATAGTTACTTGTGAATTATGTTTTTTTTTTAATCATTCAAAGAGAATATTACTCTCACAGCTCTGCACAGCTTGCTATATGATTGAATCACTACCCTTTTTCATTTTATTCAGGGGATGCATGGAAGGAATGCACTATTCTTTTGCAGTTTACTCTTATGGAGTCCCATATAAAACAAATAAATATAATACAAATATTCACCTGAAGAACTCCCCCATAGCACATCCAGAATATGGAGCCAAGTATTGAAGTGGTGCTGCATCAGAAGCAGTAGCAGATACAATGATAGTATAATTAATAGCACCACTGTCTGTTAAACGCTTTACAATTTGTGCAACGGTAGATCTCTTCTGACCAATAGCGACATAAATGCAATATAATTTTTTCTTTTCTTCTCCGGCGTCATTAAAACGCTTCTGGTTAATAATTGTATCAATGGCAAGCGCAGTCTTTCCAGTCTGCCTGTCTCCAATAATTAACTCACGCTGACCACGACCAATAGGTACCAAGGAATCTACAGCTTTAATCCCAGTTTGCATTGGTTCTCTGACTGATACTCTATTAAAGAAAATATAATATGCAATTTAGTTATTTATTTTTTAATCTATCATAAAATAGGATGATATCAAATATGATTCCCTTTCTAAAAAGTGCATGTAAAGTTAATTACTCAAATATATCAAAGTTTATTGTTGTCGCTTTTCTGAGATGCCAATTGGTTCTTTTATTGCGTTCAATTCATGTTGTGAGCAGCTGTCATTTGCGATTATTACAAATTTTGACAGCTTGTGTGACAGTGAGAAATGTATAATGAAAGGAAATAAATGACGCGCGCTTTGCATTGTTTAGTTTTATATAAATATAAAATTGCTATTGTTGAAGTTCTGTACAAGAAAATTAAAAGACAAAATAATTACAACCTTTGTTATTATAAATTACCTGGGAATAATGCCTGGAGCTTTTGTTCCAATACGGAATCTCAATTTACTGTTTAAAGGTCCCTTGCCATCTATAGGATTGCCTAATGCATCGACAACACGACCCAACAATTCTTCACCGACAGGGACATCAACAATGGCACCGGTACGTTTCACAATATCTCCCTCCTTAATGTGTCTGTCATTACCAAATACCACAACGCCTACATTGTCAGGTTCCAAATTTAGCGCCATACCTTTCAAACCTGAACTAAATTCCACCATTTCGTCAGCTTGAATATTCTTCAATCCATACACACGTGCAATGCCATCTCCAATGCTGAGTACTCTGCCAGTTTCTTCAAGATTAGCCTAAAATGAGATTAGCCTAGAATTAATTTATTTCATAAAATATTTAAAAATAATCGTCCTTAAAAAGTATAAGATAAATTTATAAAATAAAATTTATAGAAACATATATAAATAATTACATAAATCATATATATCATTATATAAAGCATACAAGTAAAACAATAATCTGTTATAAAGGATTTACCTTTGGTGCCGATCCAAGAATACGTTCTTCCAGGATGGAAGAAATTTCTGCCGAACGACGACTGCATGAAACATGATATTTGGAAGAAGCTAAAGCAGTTGCAGGCCAAGTAATCTGTTAAAAAAAATACATATATACATACATACTTATATATACATATATACATATACAGGGTGTCCCAAACCACATAATCAATCTTTCAAAGATAGATTCCTGGGATCATTTGGAGACGATTTTTCCTCAGCGAAAATGTCGATGAAGGCCATCATTTTTTGCATGTTCCCGATTTTTGTCATCATATATCTTTGCAATTAAGCCTTAAATTAAAACTCAACTAAAGTAAACTCTATTTAAAATTACTCAAAGAATATAGTTTTGTTAATACTTTATTTCTGCAAAGCTTAGTTTACGAAAAATCCCTTATTTTCAATCACTTATAATTCGAAAATTATTAGTGCCATGACATTTTCGTTGAGGAAAAATCGTCTTCAGATGATCCCAGGAATCTGTCTTTGAAAGATTGATTATGAGTTTTGGGACACCCTGAATATATGTATATACGTATATAAAGAATGCATAACTTGCATTATATAACTTGGTGCTCCAACATATTTTATGTAATAGACATATACTATTGACATCTTAAACATCCTAATAAATTTTTTCAATTGAATTTTATAAGTCACTTCGTTTATTTTTTTACAATCCGACTTGTTAGAAAGAGAATAACGAAAAGATAAATGAAAAAATAGTGGTTTCTTAGTAAGTAAAAATGTCGATACACATATTTTGCCAGGCCTATAACGTGTCACAGGTACAAACATTAATGAGATTTCTTTTTTGGAATTACCTGAACCGTGGTATTTGGCAGATGCCTAATTAAAGACGAAGTTAAACGTAAGGATAAGAGTGCCATTTTTTTCAAGTGAGAGAATCCGTTGGCCTTGATTACGAGAATCTCAATTACTTCAAAGTAGAGTAGGAACTGACAAGGACCAGCGAGAAGATCGAAAGAACATCCGTAACACCCGTTAATGTCCCATCCACCCCACTCTACATTTCATGCGCAGGAAACCGCACTATCGATTTTGCTTTCGTAACTAGATACATTGAGCTTGTTCTTTTTAGACCGGGTCTACAATAGATAATTTAAGCCCTAAGCCATAAGAAATTGACCAATCACAGTCAAATATTAAGAGAATATTCGATTGTGATTGGTCAATATCTTAAGTCTTACGCCTCTATCTCCTTAAAATCTCATTGGCCGCATTCAGCGGACTCAACCGCTATGTAGCAATCGAATATGATTGGTTCCTACTTTTAGGTCCGACCAATCAGCGTCGAATTATATCGGAAAATCTAGTAATGTTGCCCAACTGTTGAGTCCGCTGAATGCAGCCATTGGCCGCATTCAGCAGACTCAACAGTTGGGCAACGTTACTAGATTTTCCGATATAATTCGACGCTGATTTGTCGGGTCTGAAAGTAGAAACCAATCATGTTCGATTGCTACTTAGCGGTAGAGTCTGCTGAATGCGGCCATTGTAGACGCCGCATTAAATATAAGACTATAAATACCGGCCTAGGTCTTAAATTGTCTATTGGAGACCCGGCCTTAAGGTTTTCGCACATGAATTGCCATAACCATAGACGTAAAACAAAAACGTAAGCTGAAGAACCAATCAGAATATTGCTTTAGCTTTATGTATTCTAGAAGACGATAGAAATGATGATAAAGTTGGCCATAGACAAAAGTAACTAGGATTCAACCAGTTGAAATCCTAGTTACTTCTGCTTATGGCCAACTTTATTATCATTTCTATCGTCTTCTAGGATCATCGACATATATAATGGACTGAGCATTGCGATAGCCAGGCGAGCGTCCGCTATAGAGAGAGAGATACTACATGGGAGGCCTATTCTGTCTCTTTTGCTAGTATCTCATTGGTAACTTTGGTTCCCGCCCATCGAGGCGAAAGCCTAATCGGAAAACGGAATCTGAAAGGTGGAATGGTGGAGAGCTAACCAATCGGAATTATTCCGTTTCGCTTTTTCACAGCTGGGTTTCCCATGGTGATTATTTTTCAGAACAGACTTTAACGTATGCATGAATTGAAATATCTATCTCATCTAAGAACACATTGGATGCTTTCCATTTAGCGACACAAGTCGACACAAGTGTCATTCTATCTTTGTTTATTGTATCATTGAAAAAAGGATGGAATACGCTTGTTCTACATTGGTTCGCTGAATGAGGCCTATGTAAGCTGCATTCAGCGAACTCAACAGTTGGGCAACATTACTAGATTTTCCGATGTAATTCGACGCTGATTGAAAGTACAAACCAATCATATTCGATTGTTACTTAGCAGTTGAGTTCGCTGAATGCGGCCAATGAGTGAAGCTCAGTTGCGCACAGAATAAATCGGACACAGGACTCTCTATTGGTCAACCATGCTAAGCATCGGTCGATATGATTGGTTGTGTCCGTTTCATTCTGCGCAACTGGTATCCTTCTGTCAAAATGACGTTATTTTGACGTCATAATTAATTACATCACAATAGAAGAAATCAACATGACGATTTTTGATTACAAAATTTGACGATTTGTTGATGATTATTAATATACGCTATAAATGGATTATTTCTCATTTATATCCATTTAATTTCAAATAATCTGTTTAATATTTTGAATTTCAACAAGAAATCCAGATTATTAAATAAATTATTTTAAATTTGGTTTATTAGAAATTAAACTGATAAATATATAGTGATGCCAGGAACAGGAAGCCTCTGACCAATCAGCCACTGCCGCGCTGTCAGCTGATTGGTCACGTCTACGCTCCTCTTGCCCCGCGAGAGAATGGCTACGGAACGAATCCCGGAGTGTACATGCATGAAATAATTTTAATAATTATAAAAAATATTTAAAATTATGCATATATTTTACATATACATTAGATTACATGTACATATAATAATTTCGGTAAAAATATAATAATTTACATATACTTATAATTTAAGTAAAATATTTTAATTATAATACATATATTGTCTATAATACGCATTAAAATAAAAAAAATCACGCGCAATTAACAAATCATATTAATAAATCTATATTTCCGTACTTTTGATCCACAATTATAGATCTAGTCCGGACACACACCAATCGATGATTTTACCATGACATCGAAAAGTAGTGTTTCTAGCCACAGTAGCTGCACCAGGAAGTGACAACAGAATTAATGACGTCATTGTTGTGACGCATAGCACGCTACGTTAAGCGTGCTACCATGAATTTTGGAATGCAGTTTATAACGCTGAATTTTGGAATACAGCCTCTTTTTTTAAGTTATTATATAAATACAACAATTTATTTTATTTTATATAGTATATAGTATAAAACAATATTGTGATTTTGATTTAAGCTGTGATAACTCTTTTAATAAAGCTTACTAGAAATAAAAATTATATGTATACAATTTATTGGAAGCGAATGTGTGAAAGTAATGTGTAGTAATTTTTCTTATTTTTTATTTTAATATTATAATAGAAGAGATGCAAATAATAATTGTTAGAGCTGTAGAAATGAGAAGGGATAATATAGGCAATAAAAGACAATAATATTCTATAATTTTATAAAACTTTTAACTTCTTCCGAATCAGATTCATCTTAATTCTTCATCAGATTCTTCGAATATTAAATTTAAAATTAAATGTCAAAAATTTTGTCGCTTTTCCATATTTCTAGGTTAAATAGATTACTTGATCACTAGTACTGCCAGCACTAAAGTAGTATTCCGTTTTGAATATCGTCCCAGGTCCCAGGTAGCAAGATGACGTCAAATGACGTCTTAATGACGTCTTAATAACGTCTTAATTACGTCATAAATGTCTTTAAGACATCTTTAAAACGTCTTTAGACGTCATCTTGCTATCTGGGTTCATACTTGCAGTAGTTGCAGTATGCTCTCATAAAATGGAACGTTGTTGATAATATAACGCTTTATAACGATTATACGCTGATAATGAATTTTAGAATATAGCTTAGATTAGGTTAGATTAGTTTAACTTATAATTTCAAAAAAAATTATATCTATAATTTACTTTGGTTTTTCAACTGCTTATTTTATTTTGCACAATTTTTACTAACTTATGTTCCTTTTTCTAAGTATATAAATTGTCGACATAATATAAATGAATATTTATTACACACACACACACACACACACATATATATATATATATATATATATATATGTATATATGTATATGTATATATAATATTTATAATATATATATATATATATTGACTTATGCTGTAGATGATACAGCTAATTTCTTCAAATGCTCCATGAATACTTGTAAGCTAACATCATCCGTCAAAACAGGCGCCCCACTCTCCTAAGCAAAACAAAATAAGATAATATATTATTGTGCTAAATAATGTGTGCTAAATTTATGATTATGTTTTTTAATATTTTTAATGTTTATATGAATAAGTGTGGTATAGCTATCTAATATATATATATATATATATATATATATATATATGTATATATATATATATATGTGAGTGTATGTATATATAAAATAATTTATTTATAAATTAAAATATTTAATTAGAAATATATATTTTTTTAGTTTACTTGGTTTAATTATCTAAAATATTTCAAGTTAAGAAAATTAAAACTTTTAATTTGAAATTTTTCAATATATAGTAAAAAGAAAATGTATGAAAATATCAAAAAATTTTTTAAAACTTAAATTCTTCGATAGATTCGAAACAAATTTATCCTTATTTTTTTTTTACAGATTTACTGATCTAATTATATATGCATTTTACACTAAAAATTTATTTAATAAAAGAATAAAGTTTAAAAATTGTCTATCTTTAAAATCAAAATGATTATAAATATGTTGAAAGAGGGTGATACCCGATTGACACGTCACCAACTGGCCAATTCAAAATAAGACTCTTTGATTGGTGAATCGTTGCTGATTAAGTATAGGTTGATATAATTGGCTGTGGTCAATCGCAACGTGGTCAAACGAGGCATTCCCTTGAAAGATCAATCTATATTTTTCACAAATTTGAAGTATGTTGCACATATTAAAAAAAACGGATAATTTATATTTAGAAAGATAAATTTTTAATTTTTTTAATTTCCCACCACCAGGTATATGTACACATTACACATACACGCGCGTGCACACACACGCACACACGCACATACACACACACACATACACACACACATGTGTTTGAAATTACAATTATTTCTATAATAATTATTAAGAATTATTATAAGAATTATTATTAAGAATTATTATAATGTCACTTTATGCGATTTGTAAAAATAATTAGTGGAATCTTAATATAGTTAAAAAATGCATCTATATATCATTGTAAATTGATTAAGATTTATTTTAACATAATTGGGATAATAATATGCCAGCAATATTCGATTCATTTTTACATTGAAAAAAATGCAAAAATAGATAAAATAAAATATGAAAGAAAAATTGTTTTCGAACAAAACCTTGTACGAAAAAATTTTCTTATATTTTCTATTTTTCTTCCCATTTTTATATGAGAAATTATTTATATTTCTTGCTCGTATTATTTTTTTACCCATACTATATACAATTATAAAATTATTATATATTTTCTGTGCCTTTTTTAAATGAAATAAGATAATTTAAAAAGTACACTAATAAAAAAATAATAAATTATAAGAAAATCAATGAAATGCATTTGCATGTGAATATCAATCTGTTAATCTGAAATAATCCAATCACCAAAGCAGCTAAGCAAATAGAGGAAAAAAAATAAAATAAAATAACACACCCCGTTAGGTATCGGCATCCCCTATAGTTCACAGCATCATGGTAACATAAAATAAAAATATTAATTACAAGTGATATTATACATGAACATTCATAAACATTATTTATACATTTATTTATATATTCTTTCAATTCCTAATTCTTTAATCTATTTGAAATTAAATTATCCATTTCGTAATTTCATAATAGAAGTTTAATATTACCTCAGATTTTTTTATAATTTATAATATTTTCTTATAATCGAATTTTATAGATTAAAATTCTCCAAGTATTATAATATATACATATACATATACAGGGTGTCCCAGACCACCCGTACACCCCTTTTAAAATGAAAATAAATGGCTTTTATAAAATCGCGAACAATTTTTAAATAAATTGTACATGAAAAAATAAGAAACTTTTGTATCAAACGTTTTTTCTGAAAGTGCCTCTGTCAATCTTACAGTTTCAGTCTTACAGTTACTTTCAAGGTCAATTTTAAAATTGACAGAAGCACTTTCAGAAAAAACGTTTGATATAAAAGTTTCTTATTTTTTCACAATTCGAATCTGTAATAAAAAGTATCATGTTCTCCTAAAATAATTCAACTTCCGATCCGGATGGTGTATTTTCGGAATCAAAAGTTGAAAAAAATCACCATTTGATAGAGCGTACCAGATTTACTTAAAAATTGTTAACGAAAAGTGTACGGGTGGAACACCCTGTATATGTGTGTATATTAATAAGTGCGAAAAATTTTAGGATTCCTTGTCGAAAATTAAGGGAGGTTTTTATATTAACATACTCCTACGTCCCTGCCTGTGGAATCACACTCCTCCAAAAATGGAAATAAAAATAAGGTTTTTATTTTTTTCTCAAATTTAGAACAAGTTAAAGAAATAAAACTAGGATATTTTCTATTAGTAAAAAAATTATTTATTAATATTTTTTTCAACCTCCCATATTGTTATAAGGGTATGAAACTAGCAACTTCTATTCAATTTTTTATTAGAACTTTTTAATGGAATTAAAAAAAAAATTAAAATGAGAACTTTAAAAAATTAAAAATTAGAACTTTTTAACGGAATATAATCATTTAAAAATATGCATTAAAAAGTTTGATTTATTTAGAAACCTTTTTCTTTTATTTTCTCCATAAAATCAATAGTTTTCAAGGAAACAAGAAAATAAAATATGTTATTATGCACGATGTTAAATAGCATAGATTTCGAATTACGAAAAGTTAATTTTTAAAATAAAAATAAAATTAGACTAAATGTTGGGAAAATTAGAACAAAAACAAAATTATAATAAAAATCTAAAAAATAAAAATCTAATTTTTACCCCCATTTTTGAAGCCAAATTTTTGCTAGTTCGAAATTTAACAGACAAAAAGGAAGTCGATAATCACGAGAGACTAACATTCAAATACGCGAGCTTAATAAAGAAAAATATAATATTATATAATATTAATATAATATTATAATATTATATAATATTAATATAATATTATAATATTATATTTATTAAGAAGAAAATAATATAAAAATAAAGTAAATAACAAATCAAAGCAAGAAAGAATATTCATAATACGTTCGGAAATTGGAAATAACGAAATATATAACAGATCAAATCGACAGCAGTAATAATAACTCGATTAGATCGAATATTTGCACGAAATTGATAACTTAAGAAAGCGCTAAGGTCCAGTTGCACCAACATTATTTTAGTTTTAAGTGAAACTTAAATATATATCTGTCTTTATTTATTTAGAAAGAAAAATAAAGATAGACATATATGTAAGTCTCGCTTAAAGCTAAAATAACATTGGTGCAATCGGGCCTAAGTCATTTCTGGTATTTATTCGAGTCCGTTTTTATGGCTGGATTCGGCGAGGTTGAACATCGTTTTACAAATGTAACGGAATTTCAACACTTAAATCATCGACTTATCGTATCGGCTTTTTCCCTCCATTTTTGAAGGAGTGTAATTCCACAGGAAGTGTATATATTTATAAAAACCCTCCTTAATTTTCGACAAAGAATCAACTCCTAAAATTTTTCGCACTTATTAAGAAACACTTTATATATACAGAGTGGACCAAAAGTCTGGATACAGTCGAATATCTCGTATAGAATGCATTTTAGAACAAAATGCTTTAGACAAAAGTTGTAAGGATTAAAAAGATGTATTTAACTGTAATATCTATTTGACATTGAGTGGCGTCGCCAAGGTCAGAGCAAGGTCAACTTGAATTTTTTAATCGGAACCTCCTATTTTTCATTGCATATTCTTGTAGCTTTTCCCGAGAGCTTTCCAAAACACTATAATAAATTATTTTTCTCTCAAGTACTTGGTGAGTTATAAGGCTTGAAATCATTCCTTAATTTTACATAAACCGTAAAATATCTTGTAAAATATTCATTTTTCAATTATTTTACCTAAATATTACCTAAATATTACCTAAATTTTATATACAAAATAATGAGAAGAATCAATTGGTGTAAAGAAAACACATAGTTATTAAATATTTTTAAGAAAAAATATTTCATTGTTAATTGCCAATTACATATTTTTTCTTCGAAATAACTATGTGTTTTTCTTTACACCAATTGATTCCTCTCATTATTTTGTACATAAAAATATTTAGGTAAGATAATCGAAAAATGAATATTTTACAAAATATTGTACGATTTATGTAAAATTAAGAAATGATTTCAAACCATATAACTCAAAAAGTGCTCGAGGGAAAAATATTTTATTATAGTGGTTTGGAAAAGCTCCCAGGTAAGCTATAAGAATATGCAATGAAAAAATAGGGGGACCATTTAAAAAATTCAAGTCGATCTTGCTCTGACCTTGGCGACACCACTCAATGTCAAATGAATATTATAGTTAAATACATCTTTTTAATCCTTACAACTTTTGTCTAAAGCATTTTGTTCTAAAATGCATTCTATATGAGATATTCGACTGTATCCAGACTTTTGGTCCACCCTGTATATATATATATATATATATACACAGGACCCCGAACGTTCCAGCCAGACTTTGAGATTTTATAGGAAATTTAATTCTGAACACAAAGTTTCCTATAAACATGTGTCGAAAAATGCTTCCTTAAGAAGTTTTCACTCAAAAACTTCTGATGAAAGAAGAGCAAAAGGTGAAAAGAAAATGAAATAAAAAGAAAATGAAACTAAATTTCTTGAAAAAAAAAAAAAAAAAAAAAAAAATCTTTTTTCTTTTTATCAAAAATAAAATAATTTTTTTCTTAACTAATATTTTAGTAATAGCACGTAATAGTAGAAAATGAATAAAGACGTTTTTTAAGAAATTTATTTAGTTTCATTTTCTTTTTATTTCATTTTCTTTTCACCTTTTGCTCTTACTTCATCAGAGGTTTTTGAGCGATAACTTCTTAAGTAAGCATTTTTCGACCCATGTTTATCGGAAATTTTTTGTTCAGAATTAAATTTCCTATAAGATCTCAAAGTTTGGTTGGAACGTTCGGGGCCACCCCTGTATGTATATATATATATATATATATATATATATATATATATATATATATATACATACATACATACATACACACGCACATATATACAGGAGTGTCCCTGAATCCTATCTCCATCACGCATAGGAATTTCTTTATTTTCTTAATTTACTGCGCTTTACCTCCTTACAATGTGTGTGATGAAGTGCTCAGAGACACCTTGTATATATTACATTAAGTGAAAAGAATTCTGAATTCTGAAAGAATTTATAAGAATAAAATAAACACAAATTTTTATAATTTTTTTTTATACAACGTTAACATTATTTTAAAAATTTTAATTTATATCGTTTTAAGGAAGATATTAAGGAAATAATAGTTGTTAAAAATAACCATTGACATTAATCAACAAATGTATTTTAAATGTTAAATTTATTTTGATGATTAATTTATTTTGAATGGTAATTTTAATTTTATGAAATTTTGCATGTGTGATTTTCAATCATATATATGATATATATTTAAGTAAAACAATAAAATTTTAAATTTGAAATGTTTAATAACTTTATTATAAATGTTTAATAACTTTATTATAAGTAATTTTATCATGCATGGTTTTATAATAATATAAAAAGTAAAACCGGCTTTTAATTTTAGGAAAATGTACGTAATAACTTTTCATATTTTTAATTTCTATAATCATTTAAAATACTATATCCCATATAGCATCTACGTCCAAAAGACATTAACAGAACATCCTGAAAATGTCTAATCGCCCAAAGATATTTTCTGGATATCTTCTGGATCTTTTGGATATACATACATGCTATATGAGATATTAAATCATCTAAAATATTATATATTAACACATAATAAAATTAAAAAATTACTAATATTTATTTTCATCATCATGTAACCAATGTTAAATTAATTATAGAATCTATCAATAAGGTTCTTGGATGTTCTACCGAATATCTTTTATAATAAATTTTGATAAAATCTATTATATCTACTATTTTCTTTCATGACAAATTATTTTAATAAAATAAAATATCAAAATATTAAATATATTTACTTACCGCACCATAAGCATACATATTATTGTGAGTCTGACTTGGATTGACCTTACTCAATAAAAATCTGGCTTGAGAACCACCTTGCTCTGTATCAATATATCGAGGTGCGGGAAATCTACCAGCTAAGATTTCGGCTGCATCATCAACAGGCGCTGCTAATAATTGTCGGAAATTTTCATATTCTGGTAGATCTTGATATTTTGATTGACGCCATTGTGCAATAGTCTGTAAAAATAAATTTCAAAACAACATATATTAGTGAATAAAGGACTCCGCACAAAATATGGGGAAATTCGGTCCCGGCATGACTCAAAGTACAAAATGGCACAGTTTTATCAAATTTGACCGGAATCCTTTCTTTCTGAGTTTTATATACAATATACAATCAAAATTTAGAAATAAATAAATAAATAAATAAATAAATAAATAAATAAATTTTTAGATATATTTATCTGTTTACCATTTATTTATTTATTTTAAAAATCTCATAATCTTAATCATTCAATACTTAAAATTTTTGTAACATTTATAATATCATAATAAAATTGTACAATGACATTAATCGCTAATATTGCCCGGATTTGATAAACTGTATCATGAAACAATACGAAAACGTGTTTCCAATTCAAAAGATTGTATTGTTAAATAAATAATTAAATATAAGCAACAAATTCTTGCATTATATTTAAGATTTTATGCACACATTATATTCAGATATATGTATAATATACATGTACACATACCATGACTATAAATATAAATATGTATATAAAAATTAAAAACTGAAATTAACTCTACATTAAATCAAAACAAATTTTCGCAGAATATTGATAGTTTACTCCATATGGCATTATGTTTAGACTTACATTTGATATAATTTTTACACACACATACACACGCACACGTACACACACAATATAATATAAATATAAATATAACATAATTAAAATAAAATAATATAAAATAATATAAAATAATATAAAATAAAATAATATAAAAAAATAATTAAGGATAGTAAAAAGATAATGTTTTCTGTGATTTTTTTTATCTTTATTCTTTAATAAAGGGAAATATATATATATATATATATATATATATATATATATATTTCAATTTAGTAAAAAAAGATTCAAAAATTACAGAAAACATTAACTTTTTACTATCATTAATCATTTTTTATATTATATTTTTAATTAGGTTAAAAATTATATAAAACAGAAAGTATACATTAAAGTATACAAAAGTGTGTACATACATCTTAATAAAATAATATTTATAAAAACAATATTAATGACAAATTTTTTCAAAAAGATAGTTAAATATCATACAAAATAAAGCAGTGTCATACAAGACAAATAACAACACGACACATTAATGTATAATATAATAAGTACAAATGA
Organism: Camponotus fellah; assembly: GCA_030586385.1. Lineage (NCBI taxonomy): Eukaryota > Metazoa > Arthropoda > Insecta > Hymenoptera > Formicidae > Camponotus > Camponotus fellah. The sequence goes on from JAPIVC010000788.1 coordinate 20,269, forward strand.
ATCAATAATAATAACATATGAAAGGCATACAAACAGTAAAAATAAGAATTTATCAACAATAATAATAAATTATTATTAGACTATAATTGCTTATCTGTATAATTTGTTATTTTTATATTACTGAATGTTAGGAAAATTTGAAATGATACATAAATTTTTTAAACCCAATCAAATTAATATGTCTTGGAGCACAAAAAGAATTAAGATTACATTTTATAGAAAAATTATAAATATAATGCAACTATAATAGTTTATCTCAATAAAATAACCAATAAAACAATATATCAAAAATGAATACTAAGATAATGTATGTTAAATCATTATATATATTCTCTGTTATAACTTATTAGCGACATAAAATATATTTTCTTTGTATATATTGCATTTCAAATAGATAATATATATTAATTTAATACTATTATACTTACCTCTCCATGAAATATAAGTATTTGAAAAAATGTATCCATTAATAAAATTCTCTCAGGCTGAATAGATGAAGTATCTAATAATACTGGTTCTGGAGGGCCATTAAATCCATAACTGTATAAAATTGGCTGAACCATAATTAAAGAATTTGTTAAATCTTCACGCATAAGCATATGTCTAGAATGTCAAAAAATATATATTGAAATGATATATGAAATATGAGAACTAAATGTATCAATAAGTTTTAAATATATCATATTTTTTATAAAAATAAAATAACAACTTACCTATAAAAACTCGTTTCATCTGGAGAATTATTAAATACTTGTAAGAATTGTGATCTGCGTAAATGATACATAAATTGTGGATACAAGGAAAAATTTTCTGCCAATCTAAAGCTATTTGGGTCATCTTTTGCATATTCTCCGAATTTCTGACACTGCAATAATAAAATTTTACACCTCTCAAAATATATAGATACAATGTATATTTATGTGTAAATCTATATGTATAAACATATAAAGTTTAAGCTTTATATTAAGTGTAATTGGGCACAATTTTAATGATAGAAACTACTAACAAGTCTAATCAGCATACGATCAACCCATCTTAAAACATCTGGACCATCATCACTTTCTGCTCTGAATACAGCTAAACGTGACATGAGAACAGCTGCTGCTTCCTGATCAAATCCTGCGCTTACATGATGCAAAGATGACGATGCATCTGCCCAACTGATAATTAAAGATATTCCTATAGTATCATAAATAATTTATGATAAAATAAAAATAAAAATAAAAAATATATTTACTTTCTTGCAATAGTAGTAACTCTAATTCGCCTTTGTCCATTACTATGTTGATATTGGGTAATGAATTGAATACAGCCTCTTCCACCTTGCGGAATTGGGGCTGTATGTTGGTTTACAACTTCAAAGAATAATGCTGTTGTTGTAGATGGTGTCAATGAACAAAATTTCCACTGACAGGTACCACCTAAACCTACTTCTTGTTCTCCAACACTTGATCCTTTCACTCCCAATGATACGCAAGGTCCAATTGCTCCAGAAACTTTAATTTCCCGAGATGTTTTTACTTCTAAGGTTGCATTGAATGCCATTTTCAAATCACCCTTGGCATCTTTAGCAAATACTCGTTGAAAAGTTTGTTTGAATAATGAAGAATTAAATGAATCTCCCATCACCATATGACCACCAGTAGAGTTGCAACATTGTCGCATTTCTAATAAACCAGTTTGGTCAAGAGCACAAGAATAAATATCTATTATATGGCCATTAGTTGCAGCACGTGATGCAAGTGCATCATAATGCTTAGTTGCCTTTTTCATATGCTTAGCATTATCCTTTTGAATATCATGATGTGATCTGATTGGTTGTCGTAAATCATCAGTTACAACTTGGCCAGGTCCTTGAGAACATGGTCCGCCAACAAATAGCATAATCCTTAAAAACATTGGCGTTATATGTAGGATTACAATGAAAAATGTAACGTATACAGGGTGGCTGATTTATCTGAAGACATTTAAATATCTCGAAAATCAAGCTCGAGAGAGAAAAATGTTTCAGACAAAAGTTGTATGGTTTCGAGGGGGCCATAAGAGGATACCATTGGTTTGACCTTGAAGAGTCATTTGAAGGTCATGCGAATTACTTCAACTTTTTTAAATGGAACACCCTATATATTTTTGCATATTCTTGTAGCTCTCCAAAATACTAATAAAGTATTTCTTCATCGAGAACTCGAGAAAGAAAACGCATAATTGTTTCGAAGAAAAAATATGTAATTTGCAATTAACAATTCCATATTTTTTCTTAAAAACAACTGTATGTTTTCTTTACACCAATTGATTCTTCTCATTATTATATTTTTGTACATAAAAGTATTAAGGTAAGATAATTGAAAAATGAATATTTTATGGTTTATATAAAATTAAGAAATAATTTCAAGTCTCATAACTCGAAAAGTGCTCTTCAATGGTACCCTCTTATGGCCCCCTCGAACTATACATCTTTTGTTTGGAACATTTTTCTCTCTTGGGCTTGGTTTTCGAGATATTTCAATGTCTTCAGATAAATCATGCCACCCTGTATACATCATATTATAACATATAAATACCTAGCACCAGTATTTGCATAACTAGCTTCTAAGAGACCCGTGGCGACTGCCAATGCCACACCTGTAGAACGCAATGAACGTTTCCCTGGCCCAACAGGCCATGGATCCCGTTGCAGTTCTCCTAAAAGATCTGTCAAACTCATATCACACTTATGCACTGGTTGCAAAAAGCGATTAGCAGCTGGTAATAATTGCGCGTTAGGTCCTCTTGGTTGATTTGGATTTTGTCCAGGAATTGGTCTACCTATACCTATCAAAATGTAATGTAAATAAAATGCAATAAAGTCATGAAGAATCATGAAGAACAATGACTAATATAGTAAATATAACTTGGGACTTATTGTATTTGTACCTAACATATCTTGAACTTGTTTTGGTTGAAGATCCTTTGTGCCACGAAATACATAACTTTTACTACAACCATCACATCCTAATTCATGAACTTGAACCATTTTGCCAAATGTGATAAGACCAATAAGAGCATTCGGTGGAAGCAGAGACAATGACATTTGTAATGAATCTTTAAGTGCTCCTAATTCTTCATCATCCAGACATGTATCCACAACAAGTAGAAATATTGGTGGCAAACATTGGGCACGCTAAACAATATATATAAATACATACAATTGAATACAGATACAATAATTTAAAGTAATGTATAATATCATAAATTTATATATAATAAAAACTATAATAAATCATGTAATAAATGATAAATGATAATAAAAAATAATGTTCTTAAGAATCAAATCTTAAAAAAAATAAAATCAAAAATATTTGTTTCATAATATAACTATTCAACATATATAACATATATATTCATTACTATTCAAACAACATATATATTCATAACATATATATTCATTACTATTCAAATAAATGTATTTTGATCATTTATATATGATATTTTCTTTGTTTCTTATTTCAAAGAATTTCCTCATAAATTCTTTTTGCAAGGTTTTTTCTCATAATTATTAATATAATTCACAATATGTGTATTAATATAATTTAACTTTAAAAAAATAATATATAATAATAATACAAATTTAGAATTTATTGAAATATAAAAATACCTTTAAAATATTTTTATGAATACTACATCTCCTAAATAATTTGACTACTTTTTAAATTATCTTATATGATATAGACAGAAAATTACAAGAAAATTATTAAATATTATTAAATAAAATACGAATTTAAATGAAGTAATAAATAATAAAGAATATGAATGTAAATACATCATTATAAAATAAAGAAATACATTAAAATATACTTTAATTTTTAATAAAAATAAATACTTTAATATTTTTTAAAATGTGATAGATGAAAAATGATTTTTACTCTATTCACTTATAATACCTTATTACTTACCATTATTGTATACTCGATTGTTGAAAACATTGGAATAAGTTCAGCTGGCTGATGCTGTTCCGAAATTGCAGCGTATTGTGGTGGAAACTAAAAAAGAATAATACATAAATGAAAAATATACATGAATATATTATACAGATTATACATATTATATTGTATACATGTATGTATATATATAGCATATATATGCTGTGTATATACATATATATTATAACACAAGATTGAAATCTTAGAATCTGTATAATTTAAATCATATTATTTTAGTCATTTTTTATCAAAAGTATATTAAGGATCTATAGCTTACTATTCTGCTGAATTTACTTCCAAAATTGCTAGCTTAAATCTAATTAAGTTAAAATAATTTAGCTAGACTTAAAAGAAAATGAATAGAATTTTTTCTTACAGGATTTCTTTGAAAGCAAAAATTGCAGACCCATAATTTTGCACGATAGTCTACTTGGCATAATGGATTTAAAATAGCTCTGCAAGTAGATCTTGTACATAAAACTGGATCATATTGAATTGGCGGAAGATCTACTCGTTCCTTAATTGGTTGATACAAAGTACCCAGTGGTACAACTAATCTAGTAGCATCGATACGCGATGAGGGCCAAACATTCCATGTGAAACGCACACCATCACGATCTTCATTTTGTTGAATAAAATCTTCATATGTTGTCATAATGCTGTAAAAAAAATATACAAAAGATAATTAATATATTTTTTTATAAGAGTTTTTTATAGTTTTTTATAGAGTTTAATTCTTTTATAAACATATATATATATATATATATATAAAACTATATTTTTAACATATTTTTATATATATATAATTATTTCATACAACATAAGCGCAGAATAATGGATAAATTTCCAAAAGAGTAGAATACAAAAAATTGTAGTAAATCAATCACAAATTAACAAATACTTACAATTATCTTCAAAGAAAATAGCACAAGTTAATTAGCACTGTTCATGAATACAATTTTTATCATCAACCTCCCACTTTGAAATGTATTGTTTAATTAAGAAAATAATAATTTTTTCTTTTACACTTTCCAAGCCACGTCATTTGTGACTACTTGGATTTAACGCATGCGTAGAATAGCCGAATTCAGCGGATTCAATCGCTAAACAACAATCGAACATGATTGGTTTCTACTTTCGGATTCGCCCAATCAGCGTCAATGGCCGCATTCAGCGGACTCAACAGTTGGGCAACGTTACTAGATTTTCCGATATAATTCGACGCTGATTGGTCGGGTCTGAAAGTAGAAACCAATCATGTTCGATTGCTACTTAGCGGTAGAGTCTGCTGAATGCGGCCAATAGCTACGTTCAGCAGAAAAAGCTGCTTTGCAACTGTTGCAAAATTCGTGAGCTTGATTGGTGTATGCTCTTAATTTTGTCTGAATCTAAGAGCATACACCAATCAGATTCACGAATTTTACAACTGTTGCAAAGCAGCATTTTCTGCTGAACGCCAATGGCCGCATTCAGCAGACTCAACAGTTGGGCAACGTTACTAGATTTTCCAATGTAATTCAACGCTGATTGGTCGGACCTAAAAGTAGAAACCAATCATATTCGATTGCTACTTAGCGGTTGAGTCCTCTGAATGCGGCCAATGGCCGCATTCAGCGGACTCAACAGTTGGGCAACATTCCTAGATTTTCCAATGTAACTCGATGTTGATTGGTCGGACCTGAAAGTAGAAACCAATCATATTCGATTGCTACTTAGCGGTTGAGTCCTCTGAATGCGGCCAATGACTACGTTTATATGTCATCCTTAAGGTGCATTTTCATGTGCCGCTGAAACTGATCATTTGAGCGACAAAATGATCGCGTGACGACTTTTGTCGCTAAACTATTAAAGTGTCATTTCATACATCGCTCTATCGCTCGATTTTAGCGACATAATGACGTCACGTAGTCGCTAGTGACGAAATTCTGTAGTTGGATTTTTCCAACTATAAGTGTGGGTCCACAACCTTGCTTTAAGTGACGGAGTCGTAAGAATTTAACCAATCACAGTTGAATGTGAGAAGAATAATTGAATACGATTGGTTAGTTTCTTACGATTCCGTCAGTTAAAGCAAGGTTGTGGCCCCACAGAATCTACAATGCCAATAGCATAAAGGTCATTCTACAAATAGAGTCGTAAAGTCGAATCGTAAGAAATTGACCAATCACAGTTGATTATTCTCCTGAACTTCAACTGGGATTGGTCAATCTTACGAGTTACGACTTTACGACTCTATTGTAGAACGACCTTAAGATTATAAAGCGTAAGACTCAAGAAATTGACCAATCACAGTCGAGTATTCTCTTAATACTTGACTGTGATTGGTCAATTTCTTGAGACTTACAATCTTATGCTACGGCCATTGTAGAATATCTTAAGCGCCTTAAGGTCATTTGTAGAATGACCTTTAAAGGTCTTAAGCGAACGATAATTTTGAAATTTTAACACTCAAATGAATAATCAAAGAGTAAGTATATAATTTTGTAATAAACATTAAATATATAATATATATAAACATTAAATATGTAATATATAATAATATATATATATATAATAATAATATAATAAAATATATATAACAATAATATTTTATAATGTAATTTTATATATAAAAAAAAATTTTACATTTTTTACATTTTTTACATTTTTATATATAATAAAAATGTAAATATAAATCTGCTGATATATAAAGTTATGTTAAAAATCTTTTGTGTAATGGCAAAAGAACATTAAAATAAACGAAATATTTTTATTTATAGAATATGTCATATATTTAAACATGCGGATTATGTGAAACTATTTGTAATGAGGATGAAGTACCGACGCATACATGTCTAGAAAGCTATTTCCAATTTTATTACGGATGAAAATTTGTTTTTTATCCTATATTAGGTAGAATGTTTGTATTTATAAATTTTATATTAGTTAATTACAAAAATAATAAAGAACTGTCGCTATTGCTAATTTTTTCTTTATATTGTTCTGCTTTATATTATTTTCATTTATAATTTTTGTGCACTCAATCATCCAATTATAATATTTTCTTGCTTGTAACATTGTTTATATTTATTTTATACTGTACGTATTTTAACGAAACTTTTCTTTCTAAATCGCTGCTGGAGCCCTTTTCATGCTCAATAGCTAGTCTCTAGCGACAATCTAGTCACGCGACTTTTTTATTGCTCAAAACGAGCGACACATGAAAAGGTACCTTTACAGCGGCAGCTTGTGCATGAAAAAAGATTGCAGCGATAAAATTGTGCTGTAGAAAGCAATGTGGCAGCTTCCAAAAGAAAAAAATATTATAATTGAATATCAAATTGTAATAAAATAATTCGAAAACGTCAAATACAATTTGAAAATGATATCGTTTTTATTATATTGTTATCGATATATCATTGCAGAAACAAAAAAAGACACATTATTGAAAAAAAAAAAATTTGAGTCGCACCACTTTTTCAAAATCATAATCAATATGGATTTTACAAAGCTATTTTACCGAATGTGAGATTAGAAAGTGCAAGATTTCTGAATTATTTTCGTATGTCATCAATGCAACTGGAAAATTTATTGCATTTTCATTTTAGTACATACAATTATGATGATAAAGTTGGTCGTAAGTAGAAGTAACTAGGATTTTGACTAG
>JAPIVC010000789.1:0-25550 GCA_030586385.1 Camponotus fellah
GTACGATAATGGTAGTGTATCATTCAACGAGCACACGCTGATATTGTTAGATTTTTACAGGATATAGTCGAGGAATTAACAATAAAGGGAAGTTGTATGGTATTAGGAGATTTTAATATAGACTTTATGATAGATTCGTTCTATAAAGAAATTGCAAAATCTAATGTTGAGCCTAGATATGAAACAATATGTTAATAAACCGACGAGAGTTACAAAGGATAGTCAAACAATTATTGATCTACTTTTTGCTAATAATAAAATGCAATTACAGGTAATTCATGAACCTAAAATAACAAATCATGCATGGCTAAAAATCGTTTTATATTTAAATAAAATTAAAAGTAAGACAACGTAATTTAAATTGACCACACTGGCACTTTATTGGTTGATAGAAAATCACGACGTTTCGACCATTGGTTTTGGTCCTTTTCAAGTGAACTACAAAGGTTTACAATATTATAAAAACAATATGAAGTGAATAAAAAGGAGAAAAAAAGGAAAAATTAATATATGCGTACAAAATCTTAGTTAACCAATAAGTAATGAAAAAGAGAAATCACTTGTCAAGATCGTCAAGTCAGCCTACCGCTCACAAACAAGGAGAAAGACTAAACAGCCTTTATTAGTTTATCATAAATACTGTTCAGACTCTCAGTGTCCTTCTGCAAGTTAATTGTGTTGTCAAACTTTTTTTATAAAAAACATTTCAGCAATTTCTCTCTTTCTCACGTGTCTTTCGTTGTGTAAAATAATCGGTATTGACCAATCGAAGTCATGGTTGAATTCTAATTTATGTTTACTAACCACAGATAGAATGTTTTCGTGCAATTTTATATTGTTAAAATGTTCTTTGACACGAGTTCTTTCCTTTTTATCCTACAGTCGCCTCACTCACTCAATATTCGAATAATGAGTGAGAATAAGACAATTATGCTGGCCGGACATTGCCGTTTGCGCGCCATAACTGTCTCACTCGCACTATCTACTCGACTATTCGAGCGAGTGAAACGCCTACAGGCGCTTTTCGCGATGTGGAAGTTTTATTGGCCCTGAAAAGGGCCGATCGTGGGACAAGCTGCGGAAGAGAGGCCTTCAATCGGACACAGTATAATTGGACACGGGGCAAATGGACACGCAGTAAATGGACGAAACATTGCACATGGTTCATTTGGACATGGTTCAATTGGACACATAAAACCACGAAAAAATGCACACCGTTCAGTCGGCCACGAACAAATGCACACCGCTCAGTCGGCCACGAACAAATGCACACCGATCAGTCGGCCACGAGCAAATGCACACCGCTCAGTCGGCCACGAGCAAATGCACACCGCTCAGTCAGCCAGGAATAAATGCACACCGATCAGTCGGCCACGAAAAAATGCACACCGCTCAGTCGGCCACGAACAAATGCACACCGATCAGTCGGCCACGAAAAAATGGAGAAGCCTCCATTGACGCACAGTACAATTGGACACGTTGCAATTGCGCACCGTGCTATTAGACACATAAGATTGCGCACCGTTCGATTGGACACGGTACATTTGCCCACCGTTCAATTGGACACAGTTCTTTTGCGCACAGTTCTTTTGCGCACCGTTCGATTGGACACGTTGCAATTGCGCACCGTGCTATTAGACACATAAGATTGCTCACCGTTCGATTGGACACAGTTCTTTTGCGCACAGTTCTTTTGCCCACAGTTCTTTTGCGCACATTACTTTTGCCCACAATTCTTTTGCGCACAGTTCTTTTGCCCACAGTTCTTTTGCCCACAGTTTTATAAACTCATGTAAAATCCCAGTTTGCGTTGCAAAGTACACGCACAGACTGCACACCCCCCCCACCCTCCCCGCCACACCCCCAATCCGTTGCAAACCCATGTGAAACCTCCTTTTGCATGGAAAAGTATATGTGCGCAATTGAACATGTGGGCAAAAGTAATGTGCGCAAAAGAACTGTGGGCAAAAGTAATGTGCGCAAAAGAACTGTGGGCAAAAGAACTGTGCGCAAAAGAACTGTGTCCAATCGAACGGTGAGCAATCTTATGTGTCTAATAGCACGGTGCGAATTGCAACGTGTCCAATCGAACGGTGCGCAAAAGAACTGTGCGCAAAAGAACTGTGTCCAATTGAACGGTGGGCAAATATAATGTGTCCAATCGAACGGTGAGCAATCTTATGTGTCTAATAGCACGGTGCGCAATTGCAACGTGTCCAATTGTACTGTGCGCCAATGAGCCACTCCCGAAAAAATGCACACCGTTCAGTCGGCCACGAACAAATGCACACCGCTCAGTCGGCCACGAACAAATGCACACCGATCAGTCGGCCACGAGCAAATGCACACCGCTCAGTCGGCCACGAACAAATGCACACCGATCAGTCGGCCACGAAAAAATGCACACCGATCAGTCGGCCACGAAAAAATGCACACCGATCAGTCAGCCACGAAAAAATGCACACCGATCAGTCGGCCACGAGCAAATGCACACCGCCCAGTCGGCCACGAAAAAATGCACACCATTCAATCGTCCACGAGCAAATGCACACCGCCCAGTCGGCCACGAACAAATGCACATCGATCAGTCGGACACGTAAAAATGCACACCGTTCAGTTGCACACCGTTCAGTTGCACACCGTTCAGTTGCACACCACTCAGACGTACACCGTTCAATTGTACATCGATCAGTCGGCCACGAAAAGATGCACACCAATCAGGAGCAGGATCCAGCGCACAGTGCGATAGCTCACGTCCCGATAGCCCACGTCTCGATAGCGCACCAAACCAATAGCGCATCAACCCGATAGCGCACCAAGTACAACTTTGCATGCAAAGATATACACACACACACACACACACACACACACCGGAGTGCAGGGGGCTTCGTCCCCCCTCCCGCACTCATCCCGTCTCATTCGCTTCGTGTGCAAAATTGTACTTGGTGCAAAGTTGATGCGCTATCGGGTTGGTGTGCATCTTTTCGTGGCCGACTGATCGGTGTACAATTGAACGGTGTACGTCAGAGTGGTGTGCAACTGAACGGTGTGCAACTGAACGAGGTGCATTTTTACGTGTCCGACTGATCGGTGTGCATTTTTTCGTGGCCGTCTGATTGGTATGCATTTGTTCGTGGCCGACTGAGCGGTATGCATTTTTTCGTGGCCGACTGAACGGTGTGCATTTTTACGTGTCCAATTGATCGGTGTGCGTTTTTATGTGTCCAATTGAACCGTGTCCAAATGAACCGTGTGCAATGTTTCGTGTCCATTTGCTCCGTGTCCATTTGCCCCGTGTCCAATTGTACTGTGTCCGACTGCACCGCTCCCGCTGTGGAATCATGCATATTAATATCCGTTCAGTATCCGGACCGGTCTATTACTTGATTGAGTCGATTAGGTATCGAATCAATCAAGCGAAGAAATCTGGTCGGAATCGAAGTTCTTCCCAGATTTCTTTCGCATGATTAACTAATGATGCCATCGTCCTCTTCCTTCTTGGTTCCCATCGTTGAAACGACCATTTGTGTCCAGACATTTTCGATTAAATTTAAAATCTGGCGAACGAGCAGACCAATTGACCAATTGTATCTCCAGATGATTCCGAAATCATGTTTGTGTCTCAAAAGAAGTATGGACTGCGGAATTATCTTGTACTAATCGGATCACTGGCAGCATGTCCTCTGGGGGGTAGATTGCGCGTACTGATGGAAGAAGAACATCTTCCAGTATGCGAATATACTCCGCAGAGTTCATGCGGGTGAAAATTTCCACCAGTTCACCGACTGCAGTACCAGAAATCCAACCCCACATTGCGCAGGAAATCCTTCCACCTCTTTGTAAAGGCACAATATGATATGGATGCAACCGTTGATTTCTTGGTCGTCATACGTAATGTTGATGATTGACAGACGATACAAAAACTTTTTCATCGGTCCAGATCGTTGCCTCCCATTCCTCACAGCTCGTCGCCAGGTTTTCCAAAGCGAATGCGATGCGCAGCTCCCGATTATCGGAAGTCAGTATAATTTTGTGGGACGATGATACTCAGCTTCGTTAAGACGTCGCCGGGCGGTCCTTTCGGATATCTGAATTTGCCGCGTTGAGAGCCTCCTACACAGTGCCGAAGGGTTGTTCAACTGCGGTAACGATACGCTCGTCTTCTTAAGTCCTTGTTTTACGAGGACCACGATTATTGCAACGATGATCATGCAAAGCATGATCACTGCCCTCAATGAATCGTTCTATCCATCGTCGAACAGTTTTTGCAGAATAGGGAATAGCAGCAGCAATTTCTGCTACTGTTTTTTCCCGCCTGCCATTGTCCGACAACATACGTCCTCGTATTTCAGGACGGGTGACACTTTTTTGGACACGTAACGATTGGACACAGCTCGATCGGATACGTAGTATTGGACACGAAATGATTGGACACTGAACGATTGGACACTGCACGATTGGACACGCACTCTGCACGATTGGACACTGCACAATTGGACACTGCACGATTGGACATTGCACGATTGGACACTGCACGATTGGACACTGCACAATTGGACACTGCACAATTAGACACGCACTCTACACAATTGGACACTGCACGATTGGACACCGCATGATTGGACACCACACGATTGGACACCGCATGATTGGACACGCACTCTGCACGATTGGATACAATCCGGATCGAATACAAACCTATGTGAAATTGTATAATAATAGATCTCGTTGAAAGCACAAGGCGGTGTGAATTGAACTCATTTCGCGTGTAAAGTTGCAAACCCATGTGGAACCGTACAATAATAGACTTCGTTTCGCATTAAAAACACAGGGCGAAAGCATGTGTCCGATCGGAACTGTGTCCGATCGGTTCTGTGTCCGATCGAGTCTGTGTCCAATCGTGCAGAGTGCGTATCCAATTGTGCAGAGTGCGTGTCTAATCGTGTAGTATCCAATCGTGCAGTGTCCAATCGTGCAGTGTCTAATCGTGCAGTGTCCAATCGTGCAGTGTCCAATCGCACAGTGTCCAATCGTGCAGAGTGCGTGTCCAATCGTGCAGTGTCCAATCGTTTCGTGTCCAATACTACGTGTCCGATCGAATTGTGCCAATCATTATGTGTCCAAACGGGATGCTCCCTTTCAGGACATTGTTATATCGCGATTTTGCACTAACGTCCGCTCAATGCTATGGCACCACGATAAATAATTTAAGCAGAGAAGAGTAAAAAATGAAAGTAGTAACAAATGAGAAGTGCGCGGAATAAATAGAAAGCGCGCGAAATGAAGCTTTTTAAAATTCTGCGCACGATAAAGAAAATATTAAAAATAGAAATAAATATTAAATATTAAGAATTAAAGAGATTAAAGATATTAAAGATATTAATTATTACAAAATTAATTGTTATGATATTTATTACAATATTAATTATAAAAATATTATAATAATTAAAATATTGTTATAAAAATTAATTATTATAAGATTAATTATTAATTATTATAAGTTATAAGAATTTATTGCTCATTATATTTTCTTTTTATATAATATAATTATTATTTAATTTAATAGAATGAATACGCCGGTTCAACCGCATTTTAATTCCGTTAAAGAAAGAATTGAAAAATATATCGATATTAAAGCGCGCGAGATGCGTATAGAGACAGCGGTGTGCCGCGCAGTATATAGCTGTCTCGCTCGCACTCTCTTATTCGAGCGCCGAGCGAGAGAGACGGCTATCGGACACCACTAACTCGATACACATCTAGTGCTTTCTCTCTCGCTCTTGTGCCGTGCGGGAAGGACGGAACATTGGAATGCCCCCCACTATTCTACCCCCACTTTCCCTCCCGCTGCTCGCGTACGTGCGCGCTTCGCTTGTGTGAGTGTGACGTCAATGAGCGTCAACACAAGCGTAGCGGGGCACTATTCCTGCCGGTGCGTGTACATATTTTATCCATTTGCCCCCCTTCTGCTTTCGAGATCCACTATAATGGGTGACACAAATCGTTTGATCTCGAAAAATGACTCGCTGAACTTGGGCACCAATTTGGCGTTGTATGCTTCGCTTTTCCTTGACAGAAGGTGATCGCGCTTCCACACTCAATCTCCGATGCTCGATTTCCATAGCCGGCGCCGGAGGTCGTAGTGGCGTTTCTGACACTGGAAGGCTTGCGCCAGCTGGATTTTTACGAGCTCGTATGCTTCGGCCAATTTGCTTCGCACGATATCTGGAGCGTCGTATTCTACGGTCCGTTGGCCGGTGTCCTCCTGCGCTTGTATCTCGCGCCCGATAATTAAAAAAGGTCGGTGTGTGTCCAGTTGCGTCGTGGAGGGCCATGTTGAACGCAAATTGCAATGCCGGAATGTGCTCATCCCAAGCTCGATGGTCTTTTTCCACGTATTGTGTGATCATCGTTTTTATGGTCCGATTGGTCTCTCCACAGGGTTACAGTGGGGAGAGTATGCTGGCATATTGACGTGTCGGATGTCAAGCTAGCAAACGTTTTTCCAGCTGAGTAGACCTGAGATGCGTTCCGTTGTCCGATAACACGGATGCCGGTCGGCCGTATCACAGGAGGATGCGCTCAGTAAGCGTCTTGGTGACGGCTCTCGCCATGGCTCGTCGTATGGCACTCTAGCCACTTCGTGAACCGGTCCTGCAGCACGAAAAACCAAGTGTGTCCATGGTGGGAGCGTGGCAAGGGTCCGACCAAATCCAAGGTCATCTGCTCCCAGAATCGGCCGATGTACGTGGAGTGGATCGTTCCGGCCGATCGTTGCTAGGCGACTTTATGAGCCTGCCGCAGGTCCGCACGTAATTCGCGAAACATCTCCAGTAATATTTCTCCGCGATCCGGGCGATCGTTTTCGCGATGTGTCCCACTGGGTGCGTCGTGGTATTATTGCAGGATGGTTCTCCTAGTTTCCTCAGGGACGCAGCGCTTCCACTGTTCCTCTGCGGTAGTCGGAGTGTGCGACGGGATCGTTCTGTACCCTCTCGCGGATTCGGCGGTATCAGGAGCATTCCTGGCGTTTTGCGGCGCATGCCGCCAGGCAACGGGATAGAGCATCCGTGACGCGATTAAGTACGCGCGGCGATACTTGACCGTCAAAGTCGTACTGATGAAGCTCGAATACCTAGCGTCCGAGGCGGCCAGTTAGGGACTCTAATTTTTGAAGCCATCGTAAGACCTGATGGTCGGTGATAACGGTAAAAAAGTAACGCTTCATACGACGGATGCCCTACACGATGGCTAGGCATTCGAGTTCCGTCGCACTGTAATTTCATTCGGCCGCATTTAATGTGCGGCTGGCGATTACGCGTTCGCCCTCCTCGAAATTTTGAATTAACACGGCGAGTCTGCTCGTACTAGCGTCGATTTGGAGGAAAAAGCGGCACAAGAAATCACGCTAAAACTGGAGCGGAAATAAGAACGCGTTTTAAACGTACGAACGCGGTGGATTCCTCCGCGTCCCATTTTCAACGCGCGTTCTTCTTAGTTAAATGCGTAAGCGGAGCTACGATGGTTGAAAAACTCGGAATGAAATGGCGATACCACGAAGCCATTCCCACGAACTGACGAATTTGTTTTATGGACTGCGGTTCCGGCCAATTTTCTACGGCTTGACGTGTCCGAGATATATCAGTCGGTCAACACAGAATCGACATTTCTCCGAGTTCAGACGGAGGCGCGTGTTACGAAGGCGGCAGAAAGTCTTCCCAAGCAGCTCGAAATGTTTTTCGAAAGTCCGGCTGATAATGATTATGTCGTGCATACAAACAAAAACGTGCGGTTCTAGGGCCCGAGAACGAAATCTAACAGTCGCTGGAATGTGGCCGGCGCGGAGTGTAATCCGAACTTAACTTTGAACTGATAGAGCCCCTTCCCCGGTATAGTGAAGGCGATAATAGCTCGGCTTTCCGGGGCTAGTGGCCACCTGTCAGTAGCCATTTTTTATCCAGAGTAGATAGGTACCGGTTCCTCCTCAATTTGTCCAGTGTCGCGGTGATTTGCGGTAACGGGTACGCGTCCTTATGAGTTCACCCTTCCTCCTTATGAGTTCATCCCCTCGTTCACCCGTCGGAAGTCTATGCAGAAACGCTACCGCCCATCTTTCTTCTTAACGACAACGATAGGCGAGCTCCAGTAGCTGTGCGAGGGGAGAAACCTTCATTGACGTACAGTACAATTGGACACGTTGCAATTGCGCACCGTGTTATTAGACACATAAGATTGCGCACCGTTCGATTGGACACGTTACATTTGCTCACCGTTCAATTGGACACAGTTTTTTTGCGCATCGTTCGATTGGACACGTTACATTTGCCCACCGTTCAATTGGACACAGTTCTTTTGCGCACAGTTCTTTTGCACACCGTTCGATTGGACACGTTACATTTGCCTACCATTCAATTGGACACAGTTCTTTTGCGCACAGTTCATTTGCGCACAGTTCATGCCAGCTCGTCATCCAAGAACCGTCGTAGGCGCTCGTCCTTCACGGGGGTTCTTCCGGCTAAACCCCCGGTGATGCAGCAATGCTTCTGCGTCTGGAGTACATGCAGAGGGAGGGCCAGTATACTTAAGTGCAACTTAGCCTGGAAGTCTATCTCTATGAAGATCTCGCCGGAGAGACGCGATAATATCGTGAACCAGTGTTGTTAGATGGGCCGGGTTTTTTCGCGCATGCGCGGCGAACGTAGTATCAATGAAATATCTCTATACATGAAAATAGGTGCGTAATTTAAAGGAAAATATTATTTTTTAAATTATTTTATGGATATATTAAGATATATATATATATATATATATATATATAAAATAAATTGACATTTATGTAATATAAAATATATACAGACATATATACACATAATTATATATATATATATATATATATACATATAATTATGTGTATATGTCTGTATATATTTTATATTACATAAATGTTAATTTATTTTTTCTAAAATTACAAAAAGTGTGTGTGTGTGTGTATGTGTGTGTGTGTGTGTGTGCGCGTGCGCGTGTGCGTGTGTGTATGTATGTGTTATAAAAGATGAAAGGATGTTAAAATAACTTTAAACAAAATATATAATAAAATAAAAAATTTTATTTGGCAGAAAAATGGAATACCAACATTTGTTGCAAGGGTAAGGAAAACTGCCAAAAACCTTACCAGTATTCATAAAACAAAAGTACATTTAATACAAAATTTAATTTAATTTCATAAATATTAAAATCTTTATATTAATATTAAAATTAAAAAAATAAATATTACACACGTAGATAACAGACAATAAAATAAAATGTATTTTTAATCATTTCAAAACTAAAAATTTAATAAAATTAATAAATACCAACGTTTATTTAAAATTAAAAATACCAACATTATATTATTTAATTATTTTCATTATATTATTTATTTATTTTCATTATATTATTTATTTAGTTTCATTATATTATTTAATTATTTTATAATTAAAACATCTTAAGTTTATTAAATAATAAGACTCCTTAATTTTGAAAATAAAAATATTGCACAGACTCCATAATTTTAAAAATAAAAATATTGCACATCTTTCGAAAGAAATAAATAAAATCTAGAAAATTAATACACAATAATATATAATATCACATTTATATCACATTTATATAGTATAGATTAGTAAATATTGGCTAGAGATGTGTGAAAATGTAATTAAAAGTTATGCAAAAAAATATAAATAAAAAAACAAAATTATAAATAAAAAGAGCAAAAATATTAAGCACCAGATTTGCCTTTTTGATATAAATTTGGTGCATTATGCAGTTCTAGATGGTTTGAATCAACTTCAAAATTTATACAATTAATATTTTTTGCTTGAAAATTGGACCGAACTACACAAATTGAAAAGACTAACTCATTAGCTAATCGATTTCTTTTTTTATTTTTGACATCTGTTACAATAGAAAATATTCGTTCGACCTCGGCATTTGAGTGGGGAAGAGAAAGAACTACGTTAACTAATGATTCTAATAAAATAAATAATATTAAAGGCTTCTCGAAATTAACAAATTAAAATGAATAATAAAAGGCAGTAAAGAGCCAACGCAGTTGTAGGACGTGAAAATACTTCTTCAAGACAATTAATTTTAAGGATCAATTTTCATTCTTCTTTATTTCAAACGTTTCGGACTCAATTCGAGCCATATTCAGTGAATTCTAATAAAAACAAAAAACAAAAATATGAGATCGCAACAAAAACGCAATAATAATAAAAAACGTAAGAGAAAAGAAAGCAGTCACATGCATGCATTGTCTTTAAGAGCGACGCGACTTCGTCAGAACTGATCCACTCGAGAAACTCCGATGCAAGTAGACCCTTCGACGATGCAAAACGCGAAGAGCGATGCACTAGCAAAAATAAATATAAATCTAATCGAGTCTTTATAAAAGAAATTGATTTACGCTGGTCAAAAATCACTTACTCGGACACGAGAAGATCGGCACAACACGAACACTCAGCACGCTAACAGTCGCCTAGGCCGAAAATTCAAACGGCAACGATAAAATGATGTCAAGCGATTGAACAACAAACCATAAACATTGAGGACAAAACCAGTCAAACAGACAACAATTAAATCTTGGGCATGTTTTCAATTATCGACAGACACAAAGTATTTAGTTTTAAAGTGTCGCTTTGGAGATTCAACGCATTCTTTTGGCGCTTAATATAAATCATCTCCGATATCAATCTTTTCCCCAAAAACGCTTCCTCATCCAAAACCTCAACCTCATCAAAATCAAAAGCATGATTAAGCGCTCTATGTTCGGCAATGACAGATGTAAGATTTCTTCTATGTTCTTTAATCCTCGTTCTTAGCGAGCGTCCAGTTTGTCCTACATAAGAGGCGTCGCAATCAATGCAGTTAATTTTGTACACTATATTATTGCGCGAATCCTTTTGTAAACTATTCTTACCGATACTTTAATAAATTGGCGCAGGTTGTTTATCCCAGTGTAAGAAAACTTGACATTGAGACCTCTGACACAATGTCGAAAACGTTCGGATATGTTCCTCATATACGGAACATTAAAATATGCAATCCTATCTTCTTCTCTGTCAACATCAACCACGCTCTCACCATCAATCAAACCGATATCACGTTTGTTATTAAATCTATGAAATAGAATGCTAAGTCGATCGACAATTGTATGAAAAATAAGAGAGAGCGAGTATCCATTGTTTAAAAGAATGTTAACAACAAATTCCAGATTTTCTTTATGAAATTTTGGATGAGAAAGCCAAAAAACTTTGTCTGTCAAACCGATTATCGTGCTCTTTTTCTGACACAGGGGGTGTCGCGACTCGAAGTGGGGTATCTTCCTGAGAAAATCGATTTGTGAAACCAATTGAATATAATGTGTCCATTTTCTAAAATAATTGTGATGTCCAGAAAATTCAAACGGTTGTGACTATGCTTTCTTTTCTCTTGCGTTTTTTATTATTATTGCGTTTTTGTTGCGATCTCATATTTTTGTTTCTTGTTTTTATTAGAATTCACTGAAGATTGCTCGAATTGAGTCCAAAACGTTTGAAATAAAGAAGAATGAAAATTGATCCTTAAAATTGATTGTCTTGAAGAAGTATTTTCACGCCCTACAACTGCGTTGACTCTTTACTGCCTTTTATTATTCATTTTAATTTGTTAATTTCGAGGAGCTTTTAATATTATTTATTTTATTTTAATATTACCCTGGCTGAAAATATGCGTTTTTCAACCTTTTTTCAATTTGTTAATTTTTATTTCGGTTTTAGGACTGTATCTCATTTAAAGAAATGGATTTGGATTAGCAAAGGATTATCTAGATTAAGTTTACGTATTATATTTTTGAGGAAATGCATCTGTCACAATGTAACACCACAGCATTTGAGGTTTTGTAATGGTTATCATAACGACTTACATCATTCCGTGTCTCGTAGACGACATGTTAATTTAAAGACTAGGTTTATCAGAGACATTTTGAAAAATGAAATTAAGGATGCGTATAGACACGCTCGTGCATTGCGCCGTGAATTGTTTGATGTGATTCAATTAATATCTAATGATTTACCGGCACACATTTGTAATAACTTTTTTGTTAAACAGAATAGATCTCAGCGAGCTTTTTACCTCCACGAAAGCATGAAATTAGATAAAAAGTTTAATTGGTTGTTTAAAAAACAACTTAAAGAGACACAGAAAGATATTCGTCCGATTCAGTATTTTTGTTTGATCCCGAATAACCAACCTTCAGATTCGACGCTTTTGGTTGGTCAACCTTTGTCTAAATCTAATAACGTGAATTTTTCCTTCAATCCCCAGCCCTCCTCCTCGTCCATATGTATTGACCTTGATCCCTTATCTTTTTCACCGCGAGTTTCTCCTGTCTTAGAATTAAGAGATGATTGGTTCGTCAATTTGTCTTCGGCAACTATACCTCGCGAAGTACAACTTCTGCTACAACTGGGAGAGAAATTTTGTTTACCTGTTATAGACAAGGATAGAACGATCGTCGAATTACTAAAAAATGTAGAATATAACATTGACAAGCTGCCCACGGAGGTTCGCGCGACAGTGAGAAACAGATCTTTTCTTATTATAAATACTTTTTTCAATTTTATTTCACCTGAGTCTCCAGTTGATAAAATCATTATGAATTCCTTTAATGCTGTAAAAAATTCACGAAAGACAATCCTGATATTTTATTTACGAGAGCCGACAAGGGCAACATAACAGTCGTGTTAGATAAAGACGACTATCTTTCGAATATGTCTGGCTTATTGGCGGAAAACACATATAGGGTAGTTAATAAGAACCCGATTAATAAGCTGATTGGTGATCTGCATGATATGCTGGTTAGGTGGAGAGCTCGGGATTACATCTCTGTTATGAAATATAGATCATTAAATTGTACAGACGGCGTTTTGCCGAGAGCTTATGGACTGCCGAAAATTCACAAGAAAAATAATCCATTACGCATAATAGTCTCATCTAAAAACACACCGCTTTATGGTCTCGCCAAATTTTTACATGGCATTATTTATAAATCTATTCCGAGACAAGATAGGCAAATTATTAATGGCGCGCAAGTGGTCGAGAGACTTGATGGCAGACGTATTGACGGCGACATAAAACTGATTTCGTTGGATGTCGTCTCATTATCCAGTTCACCAACATACCATTGGATATGGCCATTAATAGTTTGTAGGATAGATGGGACTATATTGAAAGAAATTGCCAGATACCTCGCGATGAATTTCTAATGGCAGTTCGCTTCATTTTGAACTCTACTTTTTTTATGTTCAATGATGTTTGTTATCAACAGACTTTCGGCACGCCCATGGGCTCTCCTCTTTTCCCAATTATCGCGGAGATCACGCTTCAGGATTTGGAGTCAAGGGCGATCGCGACTCTTTCTGTGGATCTTCCGTTTTATTTTAGATATGTTGACGACATCGTGTTGGCGGCACCCTCCTCAATGCTTAATGATATTTTGAACACCTTCAA
This sequence comes from Camponotus fellah, assembly GCA_030586385.1. Lineage (NCBI taxonomy): Eukaryota > Metazoa > Arthropoda > Insecta > Hymenoptera > Formicidae > Camponotus > Camponotus fellah. The sequence goes on from JAPIVC010000789.1 coordinate 13,528, forward strand.
CTCGTTCCACACAAGGTTACAGTTCACTATGGAGGAGAGTGTCGACAACCGTTTGAATTTTCTGGACATCACAATTATTTTAGAAAATGGACACATTATATTCAATTGGTTTCACAAATCGACTTTCTCAGGAAGATACTCCACTTCGAGTCGCGACACCCCCTGTGTCAGAAAAAGGGCACGATAATCGATTTGACAGACAAAGTTTTTTGGCTTTCTCATCCAAAATTTCATAAAGAAAATCTGGAATTTGTTGTTAACATTCTTTTAAACAATGGATACTCGCTCTCTCTTATTTTTCATACAATTGTCGATCGACTTAGCATTCTATTTCATAGATTTAATAACAAACGTGATATCGCTTTGATTGATGGTGAGAGCGTGGTTGATGTTGACAGAGAAGAAGGTAGGATTGCATATTTTAATGTTCCGTATGTGAGGAACATATCCGAACGTTTTCGACATTGTGTCAGAGGTCTCAATGTCAAGCTTTCTTACACTGGGATAAACAACCTGCGCCAATTTATTAAAGTATCGGTAAGAATAGTTTACAAAAGGATTCGCGCAATAATATAGTGTACAAAATTAACTGCATTGATTGCGACGCCTCTTATGTAGGACAAACTGGACGCTCGCTAAGAAGGATTAAAGAACATAGAAGGAATCTTACATCTGTCATTACCGAATATAGAGCGCTTAATCATGCTTTTGATTTTGATGAGGTTGAGGTTTTGGATGAGGAAGCGTTTTTGGGGAAAAGATTGATATCGGAGATGATATTAAGCGATGATTTATATTAAGCGCAAAAAGAATGCGTTGAATCTCCAAAGCGACACTTTAAAACTAAATACTTCGTGTCTGTCGATAATTGAAAACATGCCCAAGATTTAATTGTTGTCTGTTTGATTGGTTTTGTCCTCAATGTTTATGTTGTTGTTCAATCGCTTGACATCATTTTATCGTTGCCATTTGAATTTTCGGCCTAGGCGACTGTTAGCGTGCTGAGTGTTCGTGTCGGTTGTGCCGGTCTTCTCGTGTCCAAGTAAGTGATTTTTGACCAGCGTAAATCAACTTCTTTTATAAAGACTCGATTAGATTTATATTTATTTTTGCTAGTGCATCGCTCTTCGCGTTTTGCATCGTCGAAGGGACTACTTGCATCGGAGTTTCTCGGGTGGATCAGCTCTGACGAAGTCGCGTTGCTCTTAAAGACAATGCATGCATGTGACTATGCTTTCTTTTCTCTTGCGTTTTTTATTATTATTGCGTTTTGTTGCGATCTCATATTTTTGTTTCTTGTTTTTATTAGAATTCACTGAAAATGGCTCGAATTGAGTCCGAAACGTTTGAAATAAAGAAGAATGAAAATTGATCCTTAAAATTGATTGTCTTGAAGAAGTATTTTCACGCCCTACAACTGCGTTGGCTCTTTTTACTTCCTTTTATTATTCATTTTAATGATTCTAAATTTGGAAACATTTTTTTCCCATCGAAATTTGTAGATCTTAAAATATTTTGCCACATTCCATCTATTTCTAAACAAGCTAATTCTTTTTTTCGTTCTTCATTAAAAGTCGATGGCAAAATTCTCTATTCAAAAGCTAAATCAGTTATGTCAATATGTTTCAATACTCGTTTCGCGGTAAAAGTTAGATCTTTAATTTTTAATCTACTTTCATCATACAAAACAATTTTGGGATCTAAAAAAGTTAATTGTTGAAAAAATGTATCTTTAAAAGGCAAACATTTAAGCATTTCTTGAATTGCAGTAATATAAAAATCCAAATATTTCAATCTGATCTGTTGTGAACATTCTAAAGACAATGTATCCAAAACACTCTCACATTTTGGTCCTACATATACGTTTTCTTGTATATTATTTTTATTATCGATATCTAAATTACTAATAAATCTTTTAAAATATCAATTTTTACAAAATTTTGAACTATTTTTAAAATCAATTCCCGACTACTGTTATATAATTTGTGTATTAATATATCACGCGATTGAAATTATTGAAAAAATGTAATGAATATTTTAAAAATAATAAATATGCTTTAACGGAATCATCGTTTAAAAACTCTAAAATAATTTCGGCAGATTTTAATTTATCCTTTACTGTTGCTAAAATAAAATAACTTTTCAAAACTTCCCAATTATTGAGAAGTCTGACAACGCATTTGTGCAAACAAAGCCACCTCGTTTCCGATAATTTTAATATTTTACTTTTTTCAAATTCAAAAAAATCTTGAAACTCGTTCAAAACTGCACATCTCTTCGCACTACCCAAAATATAAATGGCAATTCCTCTAATTAAACTTTCGCAAAAATTCGGTAACTTTTCACAAACTTTGCTGGCTATAATCGCAGATGAATCGCAATTGCAATTTAACGTTACTAATTCCGGTACTTTTATTTTAAGACGAGACATAAAAGAATTATTGCATCCAATCATAACGGATGCATTATCGCTATTCCAACAATATTTTTAATCGGAATTTCTTTTTCTTCTAAAAAATTTTTAAATATTTCAAAAATTTTACTCGCGGAACAATCAGTAGCGTCCAAAGAAACAACTCTAATAATTGAGTTGTAAGTTTTTTATTTAAAGGCAAAATATATTTTACAAGTAAACATATTACTTTAGTGTCCGATATATCCGTACTCTCATCGATTAAAATAGAAAATTTACATGTTTGTAAACATTGAATAATTGTCTCGACTTCATTTTTTGCAATAATATTTTGAACAATATTTGCACACTTATTTCGGCCAAGTAAAATATCTTGCACAACTTTAGAATCCATACAAATATTTTTTAATAAGGGAGTTAAATGATTGGCTACATAAAAAGCTACGTTGTGTTCCGCAAAAAAGCAGATAATTTAATTTCGACGCGTTTAACTCTATCTTTATGCGATAAATTACTATTAAATAACGGTAGCTATAAAATTGGATGAGTTGACATTTTTAATATATTTGGCCGTCTGTGAGTGTTTAACTAAATCTGTTTTGCAACATCTGATGGCCTTATTGCATGCAGTACAAAGCGTTTTATTCTGTACAGGATGAGGAGTTAACCATCCTTTAAAAATATTTTCATCTAGCCAAGAATGTTGAAAATTTCTACGCCTTTTAACAACTCCTTTTCCAATACTACTACTACTAATACTACTATTACTACTATTATTATTATTATAATCCATTTTAATATTTACTTACCAACAACTATCCAATCTCTCTTTTCCTCTATTGCACGTTAAGCTCGCCAAAACTTTCAGCATTCACGTTACACTAACCTTCTGCAGATACTAGATACGTACCTGTAACTACTAACCTAACAGTCAACATAGCCACGCATGCGCGAAAAAATCCGGCCTGTCTCACAACATTGTCATGAACGGGTGGATCGCAGTTCGCCCAGCCATTTTAACCGGGAGCGTAATTGCCCCCGCGGTGACGGCTTCCTGGTCGTCGGCTAGTTGGACTCGCCCCTCTTCAGTAGTGACCCCGAAGCCCTCGCGTTTTAAGATCTCGGCAACCTCGGCGTTTATCAAGGATGTCTCCGACCCCGAGTCAATAAGAGCATCGAAAGTAAATCTCCCGATTGAGATTTCGATATGTAGTCGCGGTTTGAAAATTATTCGGGGCTGGGGATGGTGGCGGTGACCTTGGTTTCTCCAGTCCCGCCGTCTTTTCCCGCCGGTGGATGACACTGCGCGGTGAGCACCCCATCCTGCCCGCATTGTGAACAGAACTTCTTCGCGGGACGCTTGCATTACCGATGGGTGTGTCCATGTTGTTTGCACCGCCAGCAACATTCGGCCTTATTATACGCGGCGGCTACGGCGGGCTTCGCTTCGGCTTTTTCCCTTTTTACGGCCTCCTGCCGCTCCTTCACTAAATCTTCGTGCTTGCGGGCGCGCGCCTGCAATTCGGCAATACTATCAAAGTCGCTGCTTCGAATATAAAATTTATATTCCGGGTGCATGTGGTTATAAAGACACTCGAGCTGCTCAAAGGATGAAAAACCGCCCATCCGGCGCATAAGCGTCATCATCACCGTAGAGTACTGCGCGAATGTCTCGTTAGCCTTCTGATGCCGGTTCTCAATTTCGCGGCGCAGGGAAGCAACGTATCGGTAAGGAAGGAACTGCAGCCGAAAAGCGGCCTCAAAATCCCGCCAGGAAAATCAACTACCGCGATGGTTCCGATACCACAGGAGGGCGTCACCCTGCAATAATTCTGACAATCCGCGTAAGATTTGTTCCGCCGTGATAATTGTCGCGAAGCTCGGCAAGACGTTCCAGGAACGCAGCGGGGTCGTGGCTGTTGAAATAGCAGCCGCTCTTACGTAGCTGGTTTATCACTCGGCTATCGAGAGCCGGTGTTGCACCGTCGGGGAGTGCATCTCGAGTAGCGGGCGAAGAAGCCGTCACTGTTACGCGGGAGGTACGCGAATGACGGTTCTCCGTGTTCGCGTGGGTCAGCCGCGAATTCGTCCGGGTAAGCGTCCGCGTAATCCCGCACTCGGTGGCGGATTTCGTCGAGCGTGCCCGTACTTTCCAGGCCGTATCCCGCAGTTAGCACGGCCAGTTGCTCCTTCGGAAGCGCATACAGCTACGATTTCATATCGCCGATGCCACCCATACAGCAGAAAGAAAACAAAAAAAAACGCAGTTCTATGCTTAACAAAACGGTCCCTGTTCGGGCGCCAATGTAACGGTCCAGTTCTTTTCCGGTTTTCGCTGCGGATAGATCGTCGTGTCGCAGGACAGATAATAATAAATTAAATTATGATGTATTGAATGCATTTATTGTGCTTGAATTATTGTATACATGAAAGATCGCGTGGATGTACAGACGGGTGTACGTGCGTGTGTATATGCGTTATGTTTATTCGCCGATCGATCGTTGACCGCGCGTTTACGCTGCCGCGGTTTTTTGCGCGGATTTCTTTTGCCGGGGAATCCCTCGTGTTCCTCGGTACGCCGAAACAACATTTGCGTTCGGAGAAGCGCGTCTCGCTACAGTTTTTATACGCTCGGGTATAGAGACCGCGATACGATATTATTTCGTTAAAAAAAAATGCACGAACGCATGCAGCGGCGGTGCAGTTTACAATTGATAATAAGTTCGCGCGACAAGGTTTAAAGCGCGGCGCGATAATCGCGTGTGATGTTGCGTTATTCGCGGAGGGATGGAAAACGCGAAGGAGATAGATCGTATTCGTAACGGCTGGCTCGAGAGCTCTCGATCGGGGCGGCTCACACTCCACTTTCCGTTTTAATATCCAGCAGAGATGCAAAGGAGAGATAGGGAATACTATCCTGCGGTAATCGAGATCTCTTATCTAAGGAGGAATTCTCTCCTTTTGTCCGGAGCGATAGTGCTTTCGGATTCCTAGGCTTTCTCTGGCGTATTGCTCAAAGCGGAACAGGAGAATGTGTCATCTGCCGAAATATGGCCCTTTTTATACCGGCTAATTACCCGCGTCGGCGCGCGGCGTTAATACCCGAACGATTTTTTTCGGAAACGGTACGGTCGAGCCCGTTGGGTTCGGGCCTTATCGGCGACGATCGCGGGTTTTCGCCGGCTGGCGGTAAGGGCTTTATCGGCGACGATCGGCGATGTTCAGCCGGTCTTAGCTTAAAGCTAATGAGTTATCGGCTTAAAGCCAATATATCTTAAAAAAGGTGGGCCTACCGCGCCCTTGCCTATGCCCGGGGTGTTCTGCCGGGCGGCAGCTTCCGGCGGATGACGTTACCGGGAACGATGTCACGGATGCATCGTTACAACTATATGTAATAAAAATATTAAAACTTTACAAAAAGTTAGTATTATGGATCCAAATGTTGAACCATGGGTATATCCTTTATTTTATCCACACGGCACTCAAGGATGGCATCGTGATTTTAAAAAATTAAAGTAATAGATGAATAACTAGAGGACAATATATTAAATACCGTATAGCTATTCGTGATGAATTTAAGGGTTTTTTATTAGAACGTCGTTTATTTCAGCAGTGGCTTGTAGCAGTTATGTAAAAATTGAAAAAGATAGAATTGATTATTGTAAAAATCATCAAAAAGAATTACGCAGTGAAACATAGGTTTAAGAGATTATTTACAAATTACAGCGAATAAACTTAAATGGGTATATTGGAAAAATGGTCATATTTCCTTTCACATTTATAGGATCGCCACGTAATATGTTACAAAATTATCAAGATGCAATGGCAATTGTTAGTAAATTTGGTATACCAGATCTTTTCATTACCATGACTTGCAATCCAAAATGGCGTGAAATTGAAGACAATCTTTTACCCGGTCAACAAGTTTGTGATAGACCTGACATATGTGCTCGTATTTTTTTAATATTATTTAATTGATTTGATTGTTAAGCAAAAATTTTTTGGTGATGTAGCAGCGTTTGTATACGTTATTGAATTGAAAAATGTGGGATGCCACATGTTCATATACTAATTACATTAAAATATAATTTTAAAATAACTCCGCAAATTGTTGATAAATTTATTTCTGCTGAAATTCCTGATTCATGTGAAAATCAAATCCTACATGATATAATTATGAGACATATGATTCATGGACTTTGTAGCGATTGATGTTTAGTAGATGGACGTTGTTCAAAACATTATCCGAAACCTTTTCTCGAAGAAACTAGAATGGATCAAGATGCAATATCCTTATTATCGTCGACAAAAATGGAAGAAATTTTGAACGTTCTGGTGGATATGTAGTTGATAATCGTTATGTTGTTCCATATTGTCCTACTTTATCAATTATATTTAATAGTCATATAAATGTTGAAGCAGTTTCAAGTATTAAATCAGTTATCACAATATCTATATAAATATCTATATAAATATATTTATAAAGGACATGATGTTGCTGCTATAACTATTGAACCAATAACAGAAAGTTGTTATTAATCATGATGAGATATATAATTACAAGCTCGTTATGTTGGATTTGTTGAAGCTTGCTGGCGTATTCTTGGTAAAAAAACTACAAGATAAAAGTCATGCTATAATACGTTTATCAGTTCATCTTCCTAATGAGCAAAATATTATAATTGAAAATGAAAACATTGACAATGCAATGACTTCTGCTTTAGATCAAGTTACTATGTTAATAGATTATTTTTCATTAAACTTACGCGATGAAGAAGCAAAAGAGTATTTGTATATAGAAATTCCAAGTATTATACATTTAAATTAATATAATTGTTATTAATATAATTTTTAAATAGATATAATTATACATTTTAATAAATATAATTATATATTTTAAAAAAGAGAAAGTTAATGGTAAAAGTGTATCACGTTGGGTCAAACGCAAAAGTCATTATAATTGTATAGGAATGTATTCCGTTAGTCCAACACAAATAGAATTATTTCATTTACGATTATTGTTACTCACAGTAAAAGGGGCCACAAGTTTTAACAATTTAAGAACTGTAAACGGAGAATTTTGTCAATCATTTTTAGCAGCATGTTTAGCTTTAGGTTTGATTAAAGATGGTGAATGGAAAAGAGCTATGAATGAAGCTGTTGGATGGATGATGTCAACTTCGTATTTGTACGTATATTATTACATTGTCAACCATTACATCTTGAAAAGTTGTGGGAAAACTTTAAAATAGCAATGTCTGAGGATTATATTCGATATTTTAGTACGTTACAAGGACAAAATAAAACATATGTACAAATTAATAGTATGCTTCGTGCTGAAGGTAAAAGTTTTGTTGAGTTTCTACAAATGGAACAATTAACAGAAAATGAAGAAGAAGAGGCATAGCATTTGAAGAAGCTATGGAAATAGCTACCAAACAATATAAACAATTAAATAATAAGCAGAAAGAGATCATCGATCTTATATTAAATAAATTAGAAAACAATATTATCTCTAATAATTGTTTTTATATTGATAGTCCAGGTGGATCAGGTAAAACATATATATACACAACTATCTATTCATCGTCAGCTAATGTCGTGTTCGATCAATAAAATAATACTAATCATCTTCCAGTTGTTTACTCTTCTAACTGTATTGCCCCATCCTCTTCGATCCTGTGATAATCTATTGGCGGTTTCTATATTAGAGTTCAAGAGTTTTGTTATAACGTCGATCCATCTGATAGGAGATCTCCCCCTTCTACGCTTGCTTCTAGTTTTTCCTTGAATAATAAGTCTTTCCATATTATTGGAACGTATGCTCGTAATACTTAAGAATTCTTTTATATATAATGGATGACAGCCTTTGAGCTGGTTGAATTTCTTGTAGAATGGACGCATTTGTTCTCCTTGCTGTCCAAGACACGCGTAATAATCTCCTCCAATACCACATCTCAAACGCATCTATCCGTCGTCGATCAGCCTCTTTGATAACCCATGTTTCAGAGGCGTAACTGAAAACTGAAAAAACCAGCGTTTGTATAAGTTTGATCTTGGTTGGTTTTGTGACATTTCGGTCTTGCCAAATTTTGCTAAGCTGTGTCATCGCTGTTCTGCCAAGTTGGATTCTGCGTTTCATTTCCGGTTCTGATGAACCGCTTTCATGGATGAGTGCACCCAAATAGACAAATAATTGTACAACTTCGCAGTTGACTAAATATGTGGGTTTATTGAATATTGAATTATCGCGGTCAAAAATCATAATCTTAGATTTTCCATAATTTATTTTAAGTCCGTATTCTTGTCCATAGTACGCCACTCTGTTTATGACCTCTTTCATTCCTTGTGCATTACCTGTCACTAGCACAGTATCGTCCACAAAACACAGATTTGTTATTTTAGTACCTTATTTAGTAATGGATACACCTTTGTTCCAGTTTTTTAGCATCATTCTCATCACATACTCATTATAGATGTTATATAGAAAAAGCGAAAGAATACACCCTTGTCTCACCCTTTTTTGGGATTTATATGAGCCTGATAGTATGCTGTTATCAACCATCGCAGAATCATTAATGTATAAATTGGCAATGAGCTCAATGAGGTGTTGTGGTATTCCCATTGCGGCAAGAACCTTCCATAATTTTGGCCATTTAACATTATCAAAGGCCTTTTTGAAGTCAATGAAGCATAAAAATAAAGACTATAAAGTAGTCTTCTCGAACTTTTTCAATAATGTTGCGTAAGTTCAGAATTTGTTCTCTACACCCTCTGTTTTTCACAAAACCAGTTTGTTCTGGGGCTATTTGTGGATTAATGTAATGAGTAAGTCTAGCTTGAAAAATATAGAGCATAACCTTGCTAATGTGTGGTATTAGTGCCAGAGTTCTATAGTTACTGCATATATTAGTCGAGCCTTTTTTATGTAGTAGAATGATTATTAATACCGTCCATTCTCTTGGCCAAACATCTGATGTCCAAATGTTGTTATAAATCATGAATAAATTTTATCGCATCAGGGTCCAGTACTTTGATTACGTCTGCAGTAATAGCGGGTCTATTCCGGGTGCTTTGCCCTTCTTCAGTTTGTGTATTGCTTCTTCAACTTATTCTAGCAATATGCCTGGTTCTCGTTCTGATGCTATAGTGGAAGGAATGACATTCATTGGGTCGGAATACAATTTTTCACAGTATTTTCTTTATGTTTCCGTCACTTGTTCAATGTCTGTTACTTGTTTTCCATCATCATCTTTTATGTTCCATACTTTTGGCTTAAATTTTTTTGTTAACGTTCTAATTATATTATATAGATCTTTAGGGTTATTATTCTCTGCATTTTGTTCAATCTTTATGCATAAGTTATTAATAAAATGGTTCTTATGTCTTCTGCAGAGAGCTTGTATGCGTCCACTTAGTCTTCTATACTCATTCAATTTTTCAACGTTACCCTTCATCAACCTTCTCTCTTCTATGACTTTTAACGTTTCTGGTGTAATCCATGGTTGCTTAGATATGTTTACTGGATTATCCGCAGATTTTCTTACTGCTCTTAAAAGACTCAATTTTAGTTTTTCCCAAGCTTCATCTACGTTTTGATCTTTAAATATTCCTTTATCATCTGATGCAAATTCAGCTCTAAGGACCTCATTAAATTTCAAAACATCGGTTATAGGCGGAAGTTTTTTATTTATTGCGAGTTTTCTGCATTTGAATTTCATGACGAACTCAGCGATCAATAATTGATGATCCGAATCGCAATCAGCTGACGGAAGAATCTTCATGTTACGTATAGAAGTACGCCATCTCGATTTTATTAGGATATAATCAATTTGATTGTATTATATTCAGTTTATAAGGTGATGTATTAATTTTTAAGTGAATTATTCTTTCATTAATTGGATTGTATCCAACAACAGCGTTATTGAGTTCATTGGATAATAGTATCGTTACACCTTCATTGCTTCGATCTTCTAAACCAGAAAAATATGCTGTATTTCGCCGAGGTAAAATGGCCACTTCCATACTAATGTGTCTCCGCAATACCCGCAATCTATTTTATAACGGGCTAGCTCTCTTTGCAAAATCTCCAATTTTCCAGTTTTCCTAAGACCGCGTACGTTCCATGTTGCAATACGTCTTCCCTTTCTAATTCTTACTGGTTCTTGGGTGCTGGTAGCATATATTTACTGTGAGATGCCCAACATCGAACATCTACATCGCCAGTCGCCAATTTCACACCTTCTACCCTGGACGCCGGACGGCTCGCCACGTGCAAAGTCCCTTCTCGGCGGTACCTACGACGCGTATGCGGGCGGCACCTACGAGAGGTGTTTCGGGCGGCACCTACGGACGCCGGACGGCTCGCCACGCGCAAAGTCCCTTCTCGGCGGTACCTACGACGCGTATGCGGACGGCACCTACGAGAGGTGTTTCGGGCGGCACCTACGGACGCCGGAAGGCTCGCCACGCGCAAAGTTTCTTCTCGGCGGTACCTACGACGCGTATGCGGGCGGCACCTACGAGAGGTGTTTCGGGCGGCACCTACGGACGCCGGACGGCTCGCCACGCGCAAAGTCCCTTCTCGGCGGTACCTACGACGTGTATGCGGACGGCACTTACGAGAGGTGTTTCGGGCGGCACCTACGGACGCCGGACGGCTCGCCACGCGCAAAGTCCCTTCTCGGCGGTACCTACGACGCGTATGCGGGAGGCACTTACGGGAGGTGTTTCGGGCGACACCTACGGACGCCGGACGGCTCGCCACGCGCAAAGTCCCTTCTCGGCGGTACCTACGACGCGTATGTGGGCGGCACCTACGAGAGGTGTTTCGGGCGGCACCTACGGACGCCGGACGGCTCGCCACGCGCAAAGTCCCTTCTTGGCGGTACCTACGACGCGTATGCGGGCGGCACCTACGGACGCCGGACGGCTCGCCACGCGCAAAGTACCTTCTCGGCGTGTTGCTTTCGCCGACGAGCGAGAAAATTACAAGTCCCCTCGCGGCGTGTTGCTTTCGCCGACGAGCGAGAAAATTACAAGTCCCCTCGCGGCGTGTTGCTTTCGCCGACGAGCGAGAAAATTACAAGTCCCCTCGCGGCGTGTTGCTTTCGCCGACGAGCGAGAAAATTACAAGTCCCCTCGCGGCGTGTTGCTTTCGCCGACGAGCGAGAAAATTACAAGTCCCCTCGCGGCGTGTTGCTTTCGCCGACGAGCGAGAAAATTACAAGTCCCCTCGCGGCGTGTTGCTTTCGCCGACGAGCGAGAAAATTGCATGTTCCCTCGCGGCGTCTCGGCTTTCGCCGTATGACGCGCGGCGTGGGTGGTGTGGGTGGTCTCGTCTAACCGACAAGACGAATCCCCAAGCCGAGGGCTGAGTCTCAACAGATCGCAGCGTGGTAACTGCTCTACCGAGTACAACACCCCGCCAGGTACCTAAGTCGTCTACAGACGATTCCGAGTCTCGACATCGAACTTGCGAAACCCATGATCGACCGTTAGACGCCGTGCCGTCGTAGCGGTGAGATCCCGACGACGGGCGATGGCGCCGTACGGCAAACCGGGCTCGTGCGACGACCGGTCCGTGGACCGGCCGCCTAGTAGTGTCACA